>JAODAL010032244.1:0-47239 GCA_025379985.1 Phyllomedusa bahiana | reverse complement strand
GCCCCCACCATCACCGTGGGGACCCCCAAGGGGTAGCGATTTAAGGAGTTTCTTCACAGTCGGATTTAAGGGTGGAAACCAGGGATTCATTAGACCGGCCGACACAGAGGAACCATTCCGGTACATGACAACTGTTGTGACAAACCTATGTTATACCTAGGTTACATTGATGACATAACCTATACAAGTTCTGGGTTGTAGGAAGTCATAATATGACACTCATCAAAGTCTGTTTTTATCAAATAGGGCCCTGTTTGGTTTAACACTGGTTCAAATAAAATTTGTGCAGAAAAATCGGTTAAGGATATCCCAAACTTAAATTTTTTCTCTAACCCTATCCATATCTCTAACTCCTCCCTAAAGCTTACCTTAACTGGAACCCAAACCTAAATACAGAGTTATGATTTTCAGAGTCTTTTAGTGTTTAACTTGCCTTGTCTATCATCACTCTCACTGCGGCTTCACTTCCTGTGTGACCATCCAAAGTCGCTCCTGGTTTTTCTAGGTAAATACCATGTTGTGGAAAGTGCAATTTCACGTCTGACATCATTTCTGGTTCCCAAAACATAAGGGCAACCTAAATAAAATTGGAAATGCCATTAGAAGTCATACTGAAAGCGGCAGGAGGGATGAAAGGCTTGGAGTGATATTGGTCCTGGACAAAAAACACTGAAAGATAAATTCATCTTTTTACACCCTAACAAAATCCCAATTTAGGCTAGGGATTAGGGTCGAATTTTTATTTTTTTTAAATTTTCAATAAAATTCTCTATAGTCCTATTAAATTGCTTAGATTCAGGTCAAATTTTATACTAACCCGAAGTGCAAAGCTAGACTGTACTGTACCTCTATATGCATATAGACGATTTTCCATATGAAATCCAAAAAATAGCTTGGGCCATGGCCCATAAGGTGCTGTATAGTGAAGATATATCTTCATAATACAGTGTGGTATGAACCAGCACATATGAAAACACTTCTACTTAAGGAAATTTAAAAAGGGAAGCAGTCTTATAGTTATGATATAATTTAATGACTAGTACCAGTGTTAAACATTAAACTTTTGAGTCTAATTAGGTCTCCTAATCAGGTGTGAAAAACAAACTATCTAAAGGAAAACATATATCTACCCAAAAGAACAGACAAGTGGTGTAAGAAAAATAACATAATGTGTTTGGAGAATAAATCCTTAATGAGTTCACAAGTTAGCAGTGTACTTTTTATTGTCTGTAAATTGATGTTCATTCCGAGACCTGATGCCCTTAGGCTCTCTTCTGTAGTTATTTTGAGTTTTTTCAGACAAAAAATCTTTAGGAAAATTTTTATTTTTGTACGAGTGTAAAACACATTTGGTTTGTTCCAAAACCTTCTGTCTTTTTGTCATTTGAAACTGTCACTTAATGTAAGGCTATGTCTCCACTGTACACATTCTCGATTATTTTTTTCAGTGTTTTTTCATTTCTGAAGCGCTAAAAAAAAATGAAAAGACAGATCTCTAGACTTTAATGAAAAACGTTCTGTAGACCCAGAAATTTTTTTCAGCTTATTTCGTCCCGGTCTTTTTGAAACATGTTAAAAAAACCGGAGCAGGGCAGTGAATTTACTATTGAAGTCTATGTAAACTGACGGACATTTTTTGATGTGTGATTTTGGCACGTTTTTTGACCGATTCTGCTGAACAACTGCCAAGGTGTTTAAACAAGGTATATTGCATACATTAAAAACTGCCCAAAAATGTCCAAAAAAACAGACCACAAAACGTGCCAAAAACCTCAACAAAAACTGAAAACCACCCCAAAAAATAGTCGGAGACCTAGCTGCTTTAGAAAAAAAACTAAACGTACAAAGCTTTCTAAGGGTTTTGGGGTTTTTGAGGGGTTTTTTTGTCCTATGCTATGAAGACCTATCCTAAGGCACTGTTCATTTCAGGAATGAGCCTGTGTTTGGTGCCTTAATTCAGTAAAAGTATTCATTTTAACATGGTGTAGCCAAGATCCCAAAAGAACAAAAATAGTCAACTATTTGTGTATCTGGATATCACTCTCATTAATGATGACATGTGCGGAGAGAAGCTATCAGGGGCAGCAAGATGTCACTTTACCTGGTGCCTCAGCTCATCTCTAAACTAGTTTTGTCTGAACTGCCGTAGCTTTTCAAAGTAAAACTTAGATGAGCGCACAAAGGATCTCCTAATAGTGTCCCTCTTAGTTTTTGTCCTTTTTCTCCAACAGATACCCCTAATATCACATTTAGTCCTATGTTGTTATTTAGTCCTAAATCAGGTCTCCAAACTAACATCAATGTAGGACCAACAAACCTTTCAAACTGCTTATCTGTCAACTAATTTAGGACTTACCCAGCCCATGTTCAGCTTAACTTCACAGTGATATCTCTGCTTTTCATGGTATCTGATGTTACAGTTTCTATTCTTTTCAAAAGGCTTATTGGATTTGAGACAACTTTATCATAATGCATTATCTGTTATGTTTAAGTTGGCTATGTTATGTTGCTACAACAGTATATATTCTGTTATACCATGCCTGACGAAGATATTTAAGGGGTCTTGAAAGCTTCCTACTTAACATGATTTCTTAATTTCTTTTAATATAAAGGCTTTAATAACATATCATGCCAAGACTTTCTTTATTATTCAGAGCAATAAGATTTTTTTTCATTGGCTAACATGATACCAATGTTTTTCTCCATTTGACCAAATACTAATCAAGATACTAAAATGGATCGCACACAGATTACACACTAAAAACATTCTGAAACAAATGGCACAACTGATCTTTTTATCATATGATCCAAGCAATTTTTAACCCCTAAAGGACTTAAATTTAAAGAATTCTATGATGCACACTTACAGTATAATACTGATTTAGGCAGATTTATGTATACTGTCTAAAACTTAGTGTAAGCCTAGACTTTGCATGATAAATCTGCCACATGTTGAGGCATTTTTGTCTAACTTTAGACCACTTATTAGTTCCTTAGGGCGACATTCCCCAACACGCCAGCGCCAGTTTTTTGGTCTATTTTGCGCCAAAACCACTTTCGACATCATATTCTCCATGTAAATGAACTGTCATACACCCAAATTAGGCGCGTTATACGCCGGGCACGACACATTGTAATGCGCCTAAAAATTATATGCTATGCGCCTCCATAACGCTATGCGCCTTCGTAGTGCAATGCGCCTCTCGAGGCGCATTACATACACTAGCAATGATATGCTATGTGCCGCGATTTGCACATTGAGCCGCGATTAGCGCAATTAAGTTTACTTGATGCCAGATTTTTGAGAGGATTTGACTTTCTGGTTCACTTTACACTGATTTAATGCACCTGAAAACTGCCGCAGCACCGCCACTTTTCTGACATTTCGCCCTTAGTTTGTAACAACAACTGTGCCAAATGTTGACCTTTTTTGGTGCATGGTGTCACATGTGAAGTCAAGCCACTTCAACAGAAACCATACACCTTTATTAAAGTCATATCCCCTTGTCTGATATAGCGCAAACCTCTTTATAAACTATCTAATACACATAAAAATGTGGAGTGAAACAAGTATTTTGGTGCAGAAAATCTGCTCCATTGGGCACAACACCTTTACTACAGGATTTTGGAGAGACTGAAGAGTTGCCTAATTCACGTTTTCTATGGTGAAAAGAGATTGATGAGATCTAAAACTAGGAGCAGGTTGTAAATACATATAAAAGAAACTGAAAATGAATCAAGGAATGAAAACTACAGCCCTACTGCAACGTTTTTAACTTAAAGGGGTTGTATCACCATGCTGTTTCATAGCCACAGCCAGATACACAAGCATACTTCCTGGTAAGGCTGTGGGTGGTCCAATAGCAGTGATTGGTATATCATCTCTGCTATAATACTAGAGATAAAACTCATCAGGGAGTGACTCACCATTGTCAGAAAGCAGCTTGGAACAATGAGTGATAAGAGAGAGGATGAAGTGGTTGTTGGTAACCAACAAAAATACTTTTGTACACTATCAGTAAATAAGTTCTCCTTTATCTCCTGAACAAAGCAAAGTCAAATCAGAAATGTGTTTGGTTATATATATAATTTACCTTTATCCCACATATTAAAAACTAATTTTTTGGGTGAGAAAAAAAACCTTTAAGGTAGCCATTAACATGTGTAAAAATCATTCTTTTAATGTGTAAGGTGTCCAAAGACTTTAATATGTATAAGCCATTTCAGTTTTGGTAACAGAGGTGTTACACATTTTCATGCAGATTCAAACTTAGTAGTGCAAGTTATTGGAGTAGCAGTTTGCAGCCAGTATATAACGGGATATGTCTGACTGATATGAGAGTGTCCTCCTATGTCCTTCTAGTATACTATTGCTCCAGGCTACTTTGTTGAGAAATACAGTACAAATCACTTTCAACACATAATTACTGTTTTTATGTAGTACTTATTTCCCAACAAGACTGGTCATTAAGAATTGTGATGTTTTTTCACTGTTCCTTCGAGCAATACAATAACTGTATCTTAGAACAATGTACCTTTAATGACTCTTTTATTGCTTGGTATTTCTACTATCTTCTACTGCTAGTTTGATTCCGTGGTATTGACCATATTACATTTATCACCTTTTACCTACCATCTCTAGGACTTACATAAACATATGTTGAATACTAGTTGGGATGTATGATAAAAGATAGTTATGACCAGAACTGTAGAAAAGTAATAGCAATAGTATTATGTCCAAATAATTTCATCATCTAAAGGACACATTTTATGCTGTTTTTTTTTAAAAAAAAATATTTTTTTTTTTGGGGGGGGTTTTTTTAAAAAAAAGGGGTAAAAAATTGGTTTTTTTTTTAAATTTTTTTACTTTTTTTAAAACTTTTTTTTAAAAAAAACCCTTTTTTTACCTTAAAACTTAAAAAAAATTTCTTTTTTTAAATTTTTTATTTTTTCCAAAATTTTTTTAAATTCTTTTTTTAAACAAAAAACACCTTTCACACAAATTTGTTTTTTAAAATTTTCACCAAAAAAAAATTTTCTATATAATTCCTTTATTTTTTATAAAAAACCCAAAAATTTTTTTAAAAACAAAAAAACACCAAAAATTTAATAATTTTTTTTAAATTTATTTAAAAAAACTTTCTTAAAAAATTTATTTTTTTCCCATTTTTCAAAAAAAAAAAAAAAAACAATTATTAAAAAACACACACCCAACCCAAAAAAATATTAATTTAACCAAAAAAACCAAAACCCCCCCCCAAAAAAAATTTAAAATAAAAAAAAAAAAAACCCCCCCCAAAAAAAAAAAAAAAAACCCCAAAAAAAACACACAAAACCAAAACCCCCCAAAACAAAAAAAAACCCCCCCCCGAAAAAAAAAAACCAAAACCAAAAAAAAAAACCAAAAAAAAAAACCCCCCCCCCCCCCAAAACCCCCCCACAAAAAACAAAAAAACACAAAAAAAAAAAAACCCCCAAAAACCCCCCCCCCCCCAAAACAACAAAAAAAAAACAAATTTTTCCAAAACAAAACCCCCAACCCCCCCAAACCAAAAAACCCAACCCCCCCCCAAAAACCCAAAAAAAAACCCCCCCCCCCCCCCCCCCCCCCTTTACCAAAAAAAAAAAAAAACCCCAACCCAAACTTATATTTTACTTTAAACCCCCCCTTTTTTTTGTTTAAAAAACAAAATTTGGGGTTTTTTAACAATTTAAAAAAAGCAGCCCTTGGAAATCATTCAAAATACCATTTCCTTAAAAGGTATCCCTATTTCTTAACTTTTGACAAATAAAAAATTACCCGTGTTAGCCAAAAAAGGTTTTTTGGGGGGCTGAACAAAAAAGCCATTTTAGAAGCCCCCGGGTTGAGAAAAACTTTGGAAACTTTAAACCCCCCTTTAACTAGAAACACAAACCCAAAAAATTCAGGTTTTTTTGTTAAAAAACCCCTTTTTTCCCCAATTTTTTTCAATTCCAGAACCTTTAAAATTTCCCTTTTTTTATTTTGCAAAAGGGGGGAATTTTGCCATGGCCAGGGGTTTGGGGGGGGGGGGCCCAAAATTTTTAAACCCCCGGCCCCCAAAAAAATCCCCCTCCCCGGGGCCCACCCAAAAATTCCGGAAACCCAGACCTTTTCCCCCGCTGGCGACGGGGGGCCTTTCCTATGTTGGGGGGCCCCTTTTCCCGGGGCCGGGCCCCTTTCCCCGGTTCAGGCCGGGGCCCAAAACCCCGGCACCAACCCCCGGGGACCGCGGGGGGGGCGCAGCGGCCGGAAAGGGCCCCCGGGTTTTTCCCCCCGTTCAGCCCCAGGGGGGCCCAAAGGGGTATGTGGGGGTTTTCCCGGGGGCCCATGGGTTGATGGGCACCGGCGAGAAAAAAGGGGGGGAATTTTTTTTTTTTCCGGGGGCCCGGGCCCCGTTTTTTTTGCCGGTTGGCCCCCTTCCCCTGCCCCCGAAATAGTCCCCCGAAAAAAAGGGGGTTGGGGTTTTTTTAAAAAAACCCCCCCCCCCGCCAAATCCCCCTGCCCCGGGTTTTCCCCAAAAACCCCCCCCCAAAATTTACTGCCCTGCCTGCCGGGAAAATACCCCCCCCCCTTAGCCCTGCCTGTTTTTAAATTTTGGCCCTGCGCCAAAAATTTTTTCCCTCCTCCTAGAAGGGCCCCCTTTTAAAATGGCCCTCCTTTTAAAAATTTCCCCTCCAAAGAAAGCCCCTCCTAAAAGCCTCCTCCCAAGAAGGCCCTTCCCCTAAAAAATGCCGCCTTTTAAACTGGCCTCCTTAAAACCCCCCCCCAAAATGCTAATTATAGCCCCGGGTTTTAAAATGGCCCTCCCTGGCTAATTCCCTGGACACCCCTAGCTACCTCTTTAGAGGTCTATATACTTGGCCTAAAAGGGGGTTTGAAAAACCTACCTAATGGGGGACCCCACCTATTTACATGCCACTTTTAAAAGACTTTTTAATTTTAATTTTTGGTCTAACATCACTGTTTGGGGTCAATTACTGTGTGGGCCCAACAGGGGCCTTTACTATTTGGGGCCCATGGATGGGGAGTAAGGAAAGGTTGGGAAATTATGGGAAAAGGTGGAAAAAGAGAGGAGTCTAAAATGATTTGTGGTAAATTCCAGGGGGTGATTTTGACCGGGAGAAGAAGGACATTGATGCTGTTTGGACGGGGATAAAAAGGGAAAAGAACGACCCAAAAAAAGAACGACTCATCAGGGGAAACCAGGAGGTTTTGGGGCAGATGGAGAAGAAAAGGAAAAGAGAAAAAATCCCTCGCGACAACGTTCTGTTGTCCCTGTGTCAGGGGGAAGTTAAATTCTTGTTGAATCATGCTGTATTCCGTGATGGTGACCTATACTGGTGAGTGATTGGTGGTGTTGTAGGGTTTGTTGGTGCTTGTGTAGTGGAGTGTAGGTTTGTCCCCTGATTGTAAAAACAAAAGACACCGGACTCTTGATTAGGGTTTTCTGACCACTTTTTTTCTTTTCTTGTGTTTGGGGTCTCACAAAAAAGCAGTTTTGGTGCAATTTTTTATTCGTTTTTTGTGGAGAATGTACAAACATTTTAAATATCTGCCTTTCTGCACAAAAAAACCCACCAAAAACAATCAAAAAAACACCAAAAATTTCTGTGTGTGAAAGAGCTTTATAGTGTAGTTTATTTTTGAAGTGGCGGGCGAGAACAAGGGAAATTTTGTAACGGATATTGTATGTCGGCTGCTGGGGGGGTTAGTGCCGGGTTTTTTTTCCCCGTCGGCCCCGTAAAGTAACTTTATTTTTACTGTCTGTAGGTCCCTGTCATAAGGAGTGTTTTGTCACTTGGATGAAGCACTGCTACTCAGGGCTGCAAAATGTGTTGTTAAATAGCTGCTCCCTTATCAGCCCCCTTCCTCCTTCCCAAAAAAAGTGGCTATGATGAAAATACAACAGCCTCCCGCTGCTGTAATGTGCGTAGTGAGTTTAAAGAAGGGGGTTTAAATTCCCGATTGGGAATTTTAGAATTATCATCTGGATAAAAATCCACTACCTCTTACCAACTGAGCTATTACTGAAATTATTCATGTTTCCTGTTATTTCCAAGATATTCTTCATGTAACCTTGAATATGTTTTTTTATACATAACCTTTAGCTTCAATTAAGCAACATAACAACATGATTAATCTTATACCTGTCTAATAAGAAAATAATTTAGGGTAAGTTGTCTTGTTATTACGTACATTCCCACCATGATTTGTAATACACAATGATGAAGTTGATGAAATACAAGCATGAGAACAGGATATGAAAATTCTTCATTGTTGTCTAATGTATCATTTTATGCCAATATATTTCTGATTTTATGCCAATTATTTGTGTATAAATAAAGCGCTCATCTTAGGGTGAGTGTGCAATCTTTACTCATGAACTTGGTGTGTCAGAGTTTGATGTCTTTCGGGCCCTCATAGATCAGAGGCTGATCAACTCACTTTTAATCAATACCCTCAGAACTTCACTAACATTTGGAGGCCCTAGCGAGATAGGGGAATATTGAAAGATGAACCCACACTCCAACTGATGAAACCCAAAAACGCCACCCGGTGAGGGGAAAATAAAAATGTCCCCGCGGGTAAGTCCTAAATTTTTTAAACCAATTTTCTTTCCTTACTGGAGACAGGTGTGCTCCATCAGTCTTGTGGAAATAGGTGAGGTAACATCTGGGTTGAATTTCTGATCTATGATTATGATGATTATGTTTGTTTTCATTCCAAACTAATGGTGCTAATCTATTTGTGTAATTTGTCTAATCCTAAAAATGTGTGATTGTGATCTGTTATGTATGTCAACCTAATATATATCATGCATCATCTCTCATCGCTTGCATGTAACCAACAGAATTGTAATGACACAAAACCCTATGAACTATTTAGGGAAAATATTAGAGGGTAGAAGTAAACCCCTACCGGAGGGTTTGTTTAATAAAATAATACTATTTTTAGGAGCATTCGTTTTTGGATATAAAATATATTGGAATTGAAAAAAAGAATTTTTTTTTTAAAACTAAAAAGTTTGCCTTATAGAGAATATAAGTGTAGTATCCAGGCTTATTGGGATGCTGCTCTACATGATGGTTTCTGTGCCATCACAAATAAATTTAAAACTCCGAAACTATTTTAGAAATAGTAGGGGCTCAGAGAGTCCCAGACTAACAAAAATTTCCATTTTCCCAAGTTGAGGAAAGAAAGCAGCCCGGAAAATTTTGGGTACAAATTGTTTTGCCCAGTGATCAACTTTTTTATTCTTTTTGTTTCCTCTTCTCATGCTGTAAATGTGTGGATATGAGGAATATGTTGTTGACGTGGCTCTGGTTACTTAGTGAAAATCGTTTTCTTTTCTTGCTTTTGGGTTGACACGGAAATAGGGTTTTCATCTGTTTGGTTGAGTCAGCATTCCAAACCAGAGCCCACTGCCCTTTTATTAATCACTAGAGGGATCACTACCCAAAGTGGATGTTGTGGACAAAACTGTAATCCATTAATTTAGATTAATTAATAGAGCGATAGCACATGAGGTCCCCCAATCCCTTGTGATTGCTATGGGGAATAAGTTCATTAGACATATTCAGGATCCTACCGTTAAAGACTTAGTGGAACTTGAAAAAGGTAAAGGTGCAGTGAAAAATGAAGCAAATATTCTGAAAAAGGCAGGAATGCCTAAAGATGGTTGTTTAGATGCTGAAAGATGGACGTTTTTCAGTAAACAACACAAGGAATGGATACAAAAACACAATTTTGAAGATCAGGTTGAAAAGGCAGAAAGACATCACCTACTTGTAGTATACTTACTATTTTGATGAATACGGACCCGGTATTGTACTTATCGATATAAAAAAAATTAAATCTTACTTTGTAGTAATTAAATGTGGGGGACCATCACCATGATGAAATCTCCCAAAACACCCAAATTTATTATTTTTAACTTCAAGGATCCCTGAACCTGACTAACACAGGGTTAGCATACAAATCTGGAGAGGGAAGAAGGTCCTTGATGCTATAAAGATCTGGAGACCTGTATCAATGCTCCAACTACCTTACTCCCAGTCGTCACCTCTAGCTCAGAGACACCATGAACCACAAGACATGGCAAAGTTAACCACCGGCTCACCAGGACCCCACCCAGCATGAGCCATAAAAGAGTCCCAGCCCCAATCAAATGTAGGGGAACAGCACCATGATGAAATCCCCCAAACACCAACAATTTTAACCAACTCCAAGGACCCCCGCCAGGCTCCCGAAGGGTTAATATGCATAACAATGAGAAGGTCATACATGCTCATAAGGAGCCAGCATGTCTAGTGAAATAAGTCTTAATAGTGCTAATACAGAAATCAGGTATGTATCACTAGACTCCATGTCAGGCATCCTCAAACAGCAGCCCTCCACTACAACTCCCATCATTCCCTCTGTTGTAAATTATGTAAATGCATGATGGGAGTTGTAGTTTCCCAACAGATGGAGGGCCGCCGTTTGAGGATGCCTGCTCCATGTATAGGACAGATGGTGGGAGGAGGAGGGGGGATCGGGGAGAATGTCCTACACATTTCAGGGTTAGTCTACAGCATTGAGATAAAGGTCACATACTGATCACTAAACCCAATATATAAAAGGGGGAGTAATATCCTGTACATACCATGTTTCCCCGATAGTAAGACACCCCCGATACTAAGACGTAGCGGGGAGTTTAGGGACGTCGACTAATGTAAGACGTACCCCGAAAGTAAGACGTAGTAACTGTACTTTGTCTGCGCTCGGGCACTGTGATGGCCTGGGGGCTGACAGGGACGCTTCAGTTATATGCGGCTCCTCAGGGAGCGCATATAGCTGAATGCCGAGTACAGCGCACAGTGTCCGGGCGCTGCGCTGGCCCGGGCACTGTCCACGATTCCTTCACCTATATGCGACTCCTCCGGAGCGCATTAAGTGAAGGGATACCACTGTGGGGCACAGAGCGAGCGCTCCGTGCTCCGCAGTGGTCTCCGGGCGGCCGCAGACTGGCGGCTGTCCTGAGATCCCGGCACAGGCAGCGTGTGTCATCACGCTGCGTGCGCGGCCTGATGATGTCACCCACCTGTGCCGAGAAGAAGATAGAGCAGAGCGGAGAGCACGGGGATCCAGGTAAGTGATTGTTTGTTTTTTTATTTTGATATAATTGCCTACAGCCTGCCTATACCTGCCTACAGCTGCCTATACCTGCCTTATACCTGCCCTATACCTGCCTATAGCCGGCCCTATACCTGCCTACAGCCGGCCCTATACCTGCCTACTGCTGCCTATACCTGCCTACAGCTGCCTTATAACTGCCCATGCCTCTACAGCTGCCTATAACCTGCTCGCCGCCCTATACCTGCCTACAGCCGGCCCTATACCTGCCTACAGCTGCCTATACCTGCCTACACGCTATACCTCCCTTACCTGCCTACAGCCGCTATCTGCTACAGCTGCCATACTGCTACACCGCCTATACCTGCCTACAGCCGCCCTATACCTCACCGCCTAACCTGCCTAAGCTCCTATACCTGCCTTATACCTGCCCACAGCCGGCCCTATACCCTGCCTACAGCCTGCCCTATACCTGCGTATGGGGCCATATACCTGCCAATATAAGACATACCCCGAAAGTAAGACATAGTGGGACTTTTGGGGGTAAAAAGAATGTAAGACGCTGTCTTACTTTTGGGGAAACACGGTAGCAAGGTCAGCATGCAGCCCCAAATCAGAATACAGCACTGTGAAGGCGATCAACTACAGATCTCCAGCCTCTGTATACAAAGGGAGAACTAAAACCCTGCACCCAGCATAGTGCAACCAGCAAAGGGTCAGTATCCAGTGCTGACATGATAGTACTGTACAGTGTGTGTAGCCTCCACACTGAACCCTCATGTCTGTGGTCTCCCTCCTCCCATCAGGCTGCTCTTCACTCCCCAGTATCTCCAGTGTATGTGACTTCCCAGCTCCACCATAGAGAGCTAAGAAATGGCAAATGTGTACAGATATACACTACCAGATGGCAAGCTACAGCCAAGTCTGCAGTGTGATGGAGCAGAGACCTCCCACATGTGACTACATGAATTCCTTTGTAATAATTAACCCATATGCCATAAAACAGCCTACACTAACTACTGTATATTGTGTAAGGTGAGTTTCACCCCATCCTGTGTGATGTAAGATGAGAACACTGCATTGTACTTATCTGAGGCTGCAGACACATTTCCTCTAGTTCTACCAGAGTGAAAGAGGAAGAGAAGCCAACAGGACTTTACATCTAACGCTAAACCCTACCCTCCTAACAGTAAAGTCCTCCCTTTCCGTCTACTGCTCCCCCTTACAGCATAACCATCATAGCTCATATCTGTGAAACTATACTACAAGAGCTAGAGGACCATGAGACACTATAAATTGCACTCTCAACGACATGTCCCCTTCTGCTCAAAGCTCATAACATTACGGCATTATGCATACCTACTCCATCTGCTTAAATCCATACAGCTATACAGACAGAAACTAAAAGACACTCCAGGTCCCCCCTCCCAAAGTCATGCCCTCCCTTTGCTTAGGCTCCAGGGAGGGGGGAGGGGGGGTCTGTTTGCTTGTCTTCAACCACTAGTGGATAGAAGGTAACACCTGTGAAAAATAGAGACCTACAGGTTGTGTGGACCAATAGAGACATTGGGTAAATATAGATAAGTGGCTGGTGAAAAACTATTAACAACACGAAGGCCGGGCAGGTTGTGGAGAGGAGTAGCCACTCAGAGACCCTCAGCAATACTCCTGGTTCAGGAAACAGCAGTCAGTCGTGTTGACCTCTTGGGGGACTAGTGGAGTGAATCATTGTGCTATGGGACCCACTAAGAAATCGAAAAAAATATTTAAAGCGTATTTAGCTACTTGGTGTGAGAGCATTTGTACCACCAAGCATTTGTACCACAGAAAGGGACTGTAACCACTAAGTTTTTATTTCTTTGTGAAAGAGAGAAAAATAAATACTGTTTGCACGCAAAACTGTCTGCAACATTCAAGCAGACTGACACAATGTTATACACCACTCTGGACTGTAGCTGTCGCATAGTACAATTATTGTAATGAAACCCCAACTTTAGCCTACTCTCACACATGTAATGAATGGAAAAATAATATTTTTTGTGCCATTTTGCACAGTGTGTTTTTTTGTATAAAAACCTCCTTAAAGTTACTTCAAAGTCTGTTTATAGATATTTAAATGTCATACATATTCAACAATTACAGCAAAATGGCCATAAACATGCCTTAAATTAGATAAATCATAAGTAGTGTTGAGCGATTGCGTTGGCTATTGAGATCGAGCGATAGTCGATAGTCGGCCGCTATCGATAAGGTTTTTCGATAGTGAGCATCGATTATGAGTGATTACCCTTAAAGTCTATGGGAGAGCAACAACACCTTCATTATTACACCCAAACAAGGCTGGAGAAGCTGAAATTAACATCCACAACAGTCAAATGGATACATGCTATATCTTAGGCAACACACTTAGGTTATAAAGGTCACAGAAAAAAAGTCACAGACCATTCACTATCCCTGTCTTGTACACCAGCCTGACCCTTAAACCTGCATCACCCACAAATTAAAAAGTGCCAGAAGGCAGTATGATTTGAACCATCATGTTACTTGAACTGGACATTGAATATCCCTGTCCTGGAACGCAGCATGAGCCCCAAACCTGCATGACCCCCAGATTTAAAAAGTGCCGGAAAAAAGGAGTCTTTCAACCACCATTTTAGTTTCACTGGACATTGACTATACCTGTCCTGGACCGCAGTAATGACCATTAAACTGTCTGACCCCCAGATTAAAAAGTGCCGGGAAAAGGAGTCTGTTATGTCTGTACTGTTATGTTTTCGTATGATACACGTATTTTTGCACCTTTCAATTCACCTGTGGTGAATATAGAATTGCTGTTTTAAGATTTAAGTAGATGCTGCGTCAATGAACAATGCTGGGTTGCAAAAGTCAAAAAACACGTAACTGTTATGTTTTGGTATAATAAACGGTATTTTTTGCACCTTTCAATTCACCTGTGGTGAATATAGAATTGCTGTTTTAAGATTTATTGGATGCTGCGTCAATTAACAATGCTGGGTGTGCAAAAGTCAAAAAACACGTAACTGTTATGTTTTCGTATGATACACGATATTTTTTGCACCTTTCAATTCACCTTTTGGTGAATATAAATTGCTGTTTTAAGATTTACGTAGATGCTGCGTCAATGAACAATGCTGGGTGTGCAAAAGTCAAAAAACACGTAACTGTTATGTTTTGGTATAATAAACGTATTTTTTCCACCTTTAATTTCACCGTGGTGAATATAGAATTGCTGTTTTAAGATTTACGTGGATGCTGCGTCAATGAACAATGCTGGTGATGTTTTCGTACGATACACGGTATTTTTGGCAACAAACAACCTGTGCTGACTACAAGATTGCTGGATTGTAATTTAACTGAAAGGGTGGATATATCAACAGTCACAGGTGTAATGGGTAAAATTAAAATGAACACATATCTGAAATGTATACTGATAATAAAAGTGGAGTTTTGCACCTAACAAAGAGACCTGCATTTTACTAGAAATGATGTGTATCCAATATAATTTCAGGCTTCCCCATATCCAGGAAATATTTCAATAGCAAACTGTTAATAATAAAGATATTCCACTACAATGTCTACACTAAGTCTTGGTGAACTTACCCCAGTGTTCTTTATAGATAGAGCTTGTCTGTGTTCGCGCCCGGGGCCCCCCCTGCTCCCCTCCGCCGTGAATTTACAGCGGTAGATGCTGCTTTAAAATTCTCTAGCTAACTACATAAAATGTTCAAATCTTTAATCTAACTAAATTGGAAGGATCACAGCTAATAGTAGAGGTTTCTCTGTGCAGAAATAGACTAATTTCGCTGAGCTGTTTGGCCACAGGCAGAGCGCAGGTCCTATCCCTATGAGACGCTGAGAGACACTGAGGCTGAAACAGGAAACGCTGTTCTATGTAAAACGAGGTCATGTGATTTTTCCAGCCAATCGCAACCATACACATCCCAGTCATGACGTCGCACACACATCTCACCCTGCTCTATTCTGTAATCTGATTTGCTGGCCGCCAAAATTACAGGAAGCGCCGAAAAAGGCGCGATCTTAATAGATGATGCTCAGATTTTAACCTTAATTATCGCATGATCTGGAAATTTCGATCACCATAAAAACCTTGCCGATTTCAACTTTGTCGATAAAAATCGCTCAACACTAATCATAAGTCTTTTAGGGAAGAGTCTTCTCCTACAAGCATATGCATGGTCGTCTCGTCATCAAGTCCAATTTAGTTAAAGGGGACAATTGCAGACATTTCTGTAACAAATCTGCCATGTGTAAATTTATCCCGGCATTCCGTGTTGACCATCCAAGACATTCTGAGGCCGAGGTCCTGATTGTACTTCAGGGGTGGGGACCCACGCTTAGTCTGCCAAAGGCCATTTAGATCATTACAATATAATTCCTGGGCCATGCAAAATTATCAACTTAAAAATTTGCCTGCTATATGTGGTCAAACATTTAGTTCATTCACTCCTAATGTGTTGGATGAAACTGCTTCTCTCCCTGATCAGCACAAGTGCAAATGGACATTGCTGATTGGACGAGTGTGAATCTCATTGATGTCATTTTCCCGCTACAGCACATCGGGGAAGAAAACACAAAAACGTATCAGCATTACTCTACAAATGCTAAGAAACAGTCCAACAATTAGTATATGAACAATTTCAAATGCATTTCTGCCCAGTTTTGGATACAAGCAAACTTGCGGTTTTTATTGAATATTTTTGATCCAAACTGTGAGGGCACATCCAATGACCTTTCAGATGGGAACCGGCTCTACAACATTTTCACCTCACTTGGTACCTTATCAGACCTCCATACTGCCTGATAAGGCATCAAACGAGGTGAGAATGCTATATAATAGGTACCCATCTGAAATGTGGTCACCTTGGTGCATGGGCCCTCACAGTTTTGACTAAAAATGTGCATTAAGAACCTTAAAAATTCAAGTATCCATAAAATAGCAGAAATGAATTATGAAATAGTTTTTATATTTTTGGTTTGCCTGTCTCTTAGAATTTGTAGAGTGCTTCTGATACTTTTTATGTTTGCGACCTCGTCAGTGTGCACCTACATCATTTTCTTTAAGATTGTTTTGGATGTGCTGATTATTTTTTGCGCTTTTATCAGAGAAAAGGCATGGAAAGGAGTTGTAACTAAAGTTGTAAGTTACATGCTAGTCTCCGTTCCACCCTGTGCTATGATGTCTGTACCTCAACTGACATATGGTAGCATATTGGGGAAGTAACGGCATGGATTAAACTTGACTCTGAAGTCCTAATGCCTCCCCCAATAAGCTTACGTGCAACCTGCCTGAGTCTTCATTCCTCTCCACTCCACGCTATTATGTCATGCCCCTTTCCCCTGATGTGCAGTAGCATATTCGTGTAGAAACAGCATGTACTAGAGTTGAGCCCTACTCCCAGTTTTAGGTGCAATGATCCTGAGTCTCCATTCCCCCTCTTCACCTGTGAAATGATGTCCATGCCCTTCTTTCCCTGATATGCAGTAGCATATTGGGGCAGAAATGGCATGGACTACAACTGTTATTGATGAGCTCATGACCCACAGTTAACAAACAAGTGCCAGGTGCTTCAGAGACCAGTGCATGCAAAGTAGCACGTCGAGAAGTAACAGCTTGAATGAGATCAGCTACTGAGCATGCTATGGTCTCCTGGCTTTTGTTTGCTGACTTGAGTACATCGAGTGCAGTGCCAGACCAAAGGATCTTGAAGGCCATATATAAGACCAAGGACCAGACCTTCCCCACCTCTGTCCTACTGGCTCATGAATAGAATATCAGAAATAAGAATGATGCTTATAAATATAGAGAAAGAAGAAAAAGGAAGCATGAACGATGTGAATCACAATTTCTTTTATATTATACAGTGAAGGAAATAATTATCTCATTATACCCTGATGAAGGAGATCGTTATTCTCTGAATTGCGTAGGTCTTGTATGCCTGCTCGGCTTTCGTTAGCTACAGCCTTAGTGACGTCACTCTAGTCTGTTAGCCTGTATGTGTGGATCCCGCACGCTGCCGGCCGGAGCTTATTAGCGGTGAACACACCACACTGTTTGTATGTTTTTACATATTATTTCTGACAAATCCACCAACTGAAGATTGAAGTGGACAGAAACCTGGATTAGCGCGAGGTTCCTGGCTGTGAGCATCCAGTGAGAATCTCTGGGGGAAGGTGGTTTGCACTATTACAGGTGTGTTTTACACTGTTTTATACTATTTGCATGGGGTTGCATATTTTGGAATTTGATTATTTGGGGACTGCTTGTGATTAAGTTGGCACCTTTTAAAGCGGACAGAGCGCGATCGTCTTTTTTATATAAATAATTATTTAATTCATTGCTGATTGTGTAAGTTTGACCACAGACATAGACATGAACAGTCTATAATTTTAAGGGTAGGCTAATTTTAACATTGAGAGATAGAATATCCAAAATAAAATCTAGAAAATCACATTGTATAAATGATATAAATTTATTTGCATTTTTCAGAAAGAAATAAGTATTTGAGACATCTGGCAAACAAGACTTAATACTTGATGGCAAAACCCTTGTTTGCAAGCACAGCAGTCAGACATTTTTTGTAGTTGATGATGAGGTTTGCGCACATGTCAGGAGGAATTTTGGTCCACTCCTCTTTGCAAATCATCTCTAAATCATTAAGATTTTGAGACTGTCGCTTGGAAACTCGGAGCTTCAACTCCCTCCATAAGTTTTCTATGGTATTAGGGTCTGGAGACTGGCTAGGCCACTCCATGACCTTAATGTGCTTCTTTTTAAGCCACTCCTTTGTTGCTTTAGCTTTATGTTTTGGGTCATTGTCTTGCTGGAAGGCCCAGCCACAACCCATTTTTAATGTCCTGGAGGAGGGAAGGAAGTTGTCACTCAGGATTTTACGGTACCTTGCTCAGTCCATTCTCTCATTGATGCAGTGAAGTAGCCCTGTGCCCTTAGCAGAGAAACACCCCCAAAACATAATGTTTCCACCTCCGTGCTTGACAGTGGAGACGATGTTCTTTGGGTCATAGACAGTGTTTCTCTTCCTCCAAACACAGCGAGTTGAGTTAATGCCAAAGAGCTCAATTTTTGTCATTAAAAAATTTGCCCTGTGCAGTTTTAAGCTGATCTCTCACGTTCCTCATGATCAAGGATACCCCACGAGGTGAGATTTTGCATGGTGCCCCAGATCGATGTCGATTGACAGACATTTTGTATTTCTTCCATTTTCCTACTATTGCACCAACAGTTATCTCCTTCTTGCCCAGCATCTTACTTATGTTTTGTAGCCCATTCCAGCTTTGTGCAGGTCTATGATCTTGTCCCTAACATCCTTAGAAAGCTCTCTAGTCTTGCCCATGTTGTAAAGGTTAGAGTCTAACTGACAAAAATTACCATTAAAATTATAGGCTTTTCATGTCTTTGTCAGTGGTCAAACTTACACAATCAACAAGGGATCAAATAATTATTTAATCCCTTGCTGATTGTGTAAGTTTGCCCACTGACATAGACATGAACAGTCTATAATTTTAAGGGTAGGCTAATTTTAACATTGAGAGATAGAATATCCAAAATAAAATCTCGAAAATCACATTGTATAAATGATATAAATTTATTTGCATTTTGCAGAAAGAATCAAATAATTATTTCCTTCACTGCATGGATATCCATGTATATCCATTGCTCACCTGGAGGAGAAATACCATCGGGATGCATTAAGAGAAAAAGGCAAGCCGGCATAATACTCTGGGCAATGTTCCAATGAAAAAACCTTGAGTCTTAGTATTCATGTGGTTTTCAGTTGACACAAACCACCTTCATGAAAACGAACTATTTGGAAAGTGCACTTAATATACTGGAATAAAAATTAACCCTTATTGATAATTTTAAAATGAGTATCCCAAAACAAAAGATAAATAAATAATAGAAAAAGACCACAACACATCTAGACATGTAGTGATAAAGAAAATGTAAATGTGACCAGGGCAAAAAGAAAAAATATGCAGAAGGGAAAAAAAAAAATACCACAAAGTGAAGTGGTCTCCTACCTTAAACCCTACCTACAAAAACGTGGGAGAAGGCGTCCCAATAAGGACGATCCCACCAGGAACCTAGCCCTACCACTAAATACTAGTAGTTATCCTATTGACAGATATAAACAAACAGGATAACAGTATATGTTTCAAAGGTATAAAATAACACATCACCTTGAATTATATATAGTATCGCATAAGTATGCTACAATGTATCCAACAGTTGCAGCAAAATAATTGCGGTGAATTATATTAATGCAGGCAATATGCACACCGCTATGACATAACACTTACGATACCACAAGAATCACCGCAATTATTTTGCTGCAACTGTTGGATACATTGTAGCATACTTATGCGATACTATATATAATTCAAGGTGATGTGTTATTTTATACCTTTGAAATATATACTGTTATCCTGTTTGTTTATATCTGTCAATGGGATAACTACTTGTATTTAGTGGTAGGGCTAGGTTCCTGGTGGGTTCGTCCTTAGTGGTACGCCTTCTACCACGTTTTTGGAGGTAGGGTTTAAGGTAGGAGACCACTTCACTTTGTGGTATTTTTTTTCCCTTCTGCATATTTTTTCTTTTTGCCCTGGTCACATTTATATTTTCTTTATCACTACATGTCTAGATGTGTTGTGGTCTTTTTCTATTATTTATTTATCTTTTGTTTTGGGATACTCATTTTAAAATTATCAATAAAGGTTAATTTTTATTCCAGTATATTAAGTGCACTTTCCAAATAGTTCGTTTTCATGTTATATGCGAGATTTGGAATTGGTACCTATTTTTGTAAATCTAATTTCCTTGTAGGTATTCCTGTGATTTACAAACCACCTTCATAAACATTATTAGGTACCAATCACACCTCTTGATGGCTACAATATTCTATATTGGTAATGGCTTTTGTTGTGCTTGGATGAATTCGACTGTACCCGAGTTTTGCTAGCAATCACAGGAAAATCATACAACTAATCACTAGCCTATTTACATACAGGTAAAAGGTAGGGCATCATTCATTTATTGGATGCACTTTCTTTTTACTGTCTGTAAAAAAGGTTGGTGATGACTGTAAAATTTTTCTGGGTGGGATCTCAAGCAAAATTCAGGAGCGGCCGAACCTGCCCTACCCGAATACAAAGTGCAACACCATCAATGGACTCTTTCTACAAATTAATGTACACTTCCCTGCAAAAAATGTTTAGAAGTTTAACTAGATGTCGACCACCAGTTGACTATAAACATCCAGGAGGTCGACACAGATGTTTTAAAATGTCCATGCAGAGATTGCAACTGTTCACTAAGGGGCCGTTCACACGGCTTATTTCGGCGCGGATTGGCGCCGTACTGCGCCGGATTTGCGCTGCAGTACGGCGCCAATCCGTCGCAGTAATTACGGTGATCCACAGTTCGCATAGAGAACAGTAGATTCCGTCGCTCCTTCCCACTCGGCGAATCCGCCGGGCGGGGAGAAACTGACATGCACATTATCCAGGCGCAATACACGCCGTGGATAATGGAAGTCTATGGGGCCGGCGGGCCGTGCCCCGCCCCGCCCCTTATTCAAGCCGGAATTGCGAGCGCAATCCAGCTCGCGATTCCGTCTTGAATAAGCCGTGTGAACACGGCCTAATTGTGAAGCTGTGTGGGTGAGTGACGGCCATGAACGATAGCTGTCTTTCCACTGAAAAGGCAGGAATGGTTTATTACTATGTCAATCACTGGATATACATCGCTCAACAAATGCTGTATACACAGACAAGAAAGAAGCCTGCTCCATAGCTGCAAGAGCTGCTGGGTCTTATGACACCCAGATCAGCTTTGCTGTGAGTTCAGGGGATGTATTTCCCCTGTATTTCATCTGTAACTGGGGCTAGTAATAATAAAAAAAAACACATACACCCAAAAAATTGTTTATTAAAATTAATACCGTCAAGCCAACCCATAATGTTTAGCCCTGCCCTGATGACCCTAAAGCTTTATATCAACTATACATAAACATCTGTGATGGAAAAGTCACACAATTAAAAACTTATTTTAGCACCACTTTCGCTGTTTAAAGAGTTAAAAACAACCTTTTTTTACCACTTTCCTTTGTTATTAATAAAGGACATAAAAATAAAGCCTAATGTATCACAGAAAAAAGGCAAAAAATGACTAAAATAACCAAGTGTGAGAAAGCATTATGGTATTCAAGGAAAAGGAAAATATGCTTAGTCAGGAAGCAGGGGAGTAGCTACAGTGGGAGCAGCAGTAGCAGTCACTACTGGGCCATGCAGCCTGAGGGGGCCCAAAAGCCGAAGAGAGGGCAGTCTCTCTTTTTTTATTTTTTCTAATCATTCAAAGGGACCTATCTACTTACAGGGGGCTGTGTACCTATAGGAGGCTATATCTCTACAGTAGGCTGTACACCTTGAGGAGGCTTATATAACTACATGTGGTTGTATACCTACAGAGGGCAATATAACTACAGGGCGCTGTATATATATTCCTACAGGGGGCTGTATACCTACCTACCTAAAGGGGGCTTTATTCCTACAGGGAACATATATACCTACAGGAGGATATATACCTACAGAGGGCTATATATCTACCTATCTACAGGGGACAATATACCTACAGGGGGCTGTATGCCTACCGGAGGTTAAACACATACAGGGGTAATATATAACTACAGGGGGCTGTATATATACCTACAGGGGACTGTATACCTATAGGAGTCTATACACCTGCAGGAGGCATATATACCTACAGGAGGCTGTATACCTACATATATAATGGCCGTCTATACTTGTCCCTGATTGTAAAAGTGAGTGCACCCCTGACCCTGTGAATATGGGGTTTCACTTTTATTTTCTTGCTTGTGTGTTACAGTGTTGTTTATTTTAGAAAGTGGCAAGGTACGAGCATGAGGGAAACTTGGAGGTGGATATTGTATGTGGACTGGTGGGGAGAGCAGATATTGTATGGGATGGACCAGACTGGTGGGGGTTAGTACTAGGGCTGCTCCTTAGACGTAAACCTATCCCTCAAATATAAAACAGCTTCATGGGCTAAAAAGTAAACATGTTTTAAATCTTAGAATATAGTAACATATAAAATGATTTAAGTGATTATTTTTATTTATTTATGAGAACAAAGAAAGGCCTGTAAAAAGTGTGAAAAGTGGGGGTGTGGTCTGTAAAAGGGGGGCAGCAAACTTAGCAACGGTCCCAGGTGGGAAAAGTTCTAACTATGCCACTGAATGCATGCCAATATTTTGCACCAATAGCGGCAGAATTCTGGGGAGATTACACCATTGTATGCTGGCAGACCTAGTTTTTGAGTAAAAAATTGTGTCTTCACTGCTCAGTGACATATCTACAGAAGGTGTGAATATTACAATCACATTGCAGCTCTGGTTCCTGAGTGAATATATAGAGGTGAACAGCTGCATAATTAAGGGGCATACAAAGTTATCATAGGATTTCAGGCTAATTGCTCAATAATGTAAAAACTGAACATGGTAAGAAATGAAGCCTTTGTGCAGATTTTGCTCCAGGGAAAAAGAAGCTTCAATCTACATCTCTAAAAACCCCACAACTATTCCAAAATACTGTCTCTACTAATTTTTATAAATGTGCCTCATTGACTTTTAATTGTCGGCCAGAAGGTGGTGAGATAATCTAACATGATGCCAGCTAATACCAGAACACTGTAAGTGACAAGACTGATATATCTGTATCTTCCTTAGAAGTGAACAACATGATGTTCTATATGGGGAAATGATTACTTGTGTCTATAGCTGATCCATGACCTATCATGAACAATAAAAAAAACCTGCACATCCTGATCCACCAGTCGTACTCCTTTCATTGTGTCTTTTTTTAAGATGTATTTGGAAAAATATCAAGAAGTAGATTAAATGAGTTATGACTACAGACTATACAGACTGTGGGAGACATGTATTAATTTTGGCATTTAAATGCCAATTTTTATGCATATTACAATAGCAAAGAATATGCCTGATTTATGAACCCTCTCTACTGCGGGTCATAAATCAGGTGCATGCTAGTGCATAAACATCATTTCTGGCTCAGGTATATCACTTTGAAAGTGGTTTACCTGTTCCAGCAGTAATGCGCCTAGAATTGCTGTAACAAAGCTATAAATATATAGCTTTGTACGATTCTAGTGCGCCCCGCCTCCCGCACGCCCCCGAAATCAGGCGCATTACAAAGTGCCTCTGGCACCGGTAATTTTACACTGTAGCAAACGGTGCTGTGATAGATGTTGGGCTGAGAAGACGGCAGACTTCTGTTGGAGCCCAGTTCATACATGTTGCCCTACGTGTTGTTTTTTGCCATAGAGACGCATTAGTTTACAAAGCAGCTATAGACACAAAAAAAAGAAATAATATATTTTTCAAAACTACTATGAGCAAATTTGCTTCAATTTCCATTTAAGATGCGTTGGAGCAATACAAAATATGAAGGTGGACATAGTCCTTGACCACCTGCAGATAAATTACAAAAATTTTACGTCATAATGTTAGTAAGGGTGTATGGATCATGCTGAAATGCTGACCCACTCTTTGCACAGCTTGGAGACAACTCTGATCCCAACTGTTTAATTAATTAAATGTCACAGTCAAGGCAAATGCAACATCTGAGCCATTAAAAAGCAGTGCAGCGCTCCATTCTGCACTCCAATTACCTTTATCATGGGATAATGATCAATAGTGATAGCAGCTTGAGGCCTGCCACATCCCCACCCCTAATACAACCTGCCAGAGACAGGGGGTTATGGATGATCCATTATTGTATGCTATTCCTCAATATATTATTTATTGCACAATAGTGTACAAGCAAATGTCCTACAGCAGGCATTCTCAAACTGCGGCCCTCCAGCTGTTGTGAGACTACACCTCCCATCATGCATTTATATAATCTATAACAATGGGAATTATGGGAGTTTCCCAACAGCTGGAGGGCCACAGTTTGAGGATGCCTGTCCTACAGGAACTAAATGTACAATAAATAAAAGTGTTCTAAAAATATAAAAAATAAGTAGTAAAAGTTCAAAACACCCTTTTCATCATTTTAGGCCGTGTTCACACGGCTTATTCCCGACGGATTTGTGAGCCGTATTGAGCTCACAAATCCGCCGTGAATAAGGGGCGGGACGGGGGCGGGGCCGTGGAATCCGTCCGCGCCGTAAATAATGTGCATGTCACTTTCTCCCCCGCGGCGGGGAGGAGCGACGGATTCCACTGTTCTCTATGAGAGCAGTGGATTACCGTAATGACAGGGACGGATTGGCGCACTGAAGCACAAATCCGGCGCGGATTACGGCGCCAATCCGTGCCCAAATAAGCCGTGTGAACGAGGCCTAACAGATACAAAAATAAAAAAATTAAGGATTCTTGGCATTGCTGTATCTGTGACAATCTGATCTATTAAATATCATACTATTTATCCCCCAATGAAATCACAGTAGAATTCAATTTTAAGTTAAACTCCATTTAAAATATAACTTCTAATAAATTATTGCTCTAAAAACTTGCAGGTACTCCTACAGAAATTAAACACTCAAGGGCCTTAACTATCACCACAAAGAATATACTTTCGTAGTGACTTGGCCAAATGAATCATGAATGTAGGGTCAAGTCTATACTGAATATCTATACACTATTTCAGATAATAGTATAGTAAATAGTAAACTATATAAAACTATATAAATTTGGTATCACTGGATTCACACTGACCTACAGAACACAGATCACATGATATAAATACCACACAGTGATAAAAACATAACCACCCTGAAAATGTAGTAATTTCTTATTTTCACATACCACCCTGCAAAGAAATTCTTTAAGTTTCCCAGTACATTATATGGTACTATGAAAAAGTACAACTTGTCCTGCAAAAAACTCTCTCTCAAACTCCCTCACACTGGGTACCTGGGGCCCATCAGTGGCGTTAATTCATGAGGCCCACCAGTGGAGCTGATCATGGGGGCCCACCACTGGAGTTGATTCTTAAGGTTCACCCCGCAACTACCTTACAGAACTGTACATAGAGTACTTTGATTTCTGCCTCTCTCTGCCGTTCTCCCTAAAAAAAAGCCTCAGGCCTGCTACTTTTAGGGGCTCACCATGCCTAGGGGCCAACCATGACCAAAGGCCCACCGGGGGCTTCACCTGCTGCCCTGTGGGCTACACAGAGCCTACCCACATGACTATGTACATGGAAAAATACAAAAAAGTTATGGATGTTGGAAGACAGAAAGGAAAAAATTAAAATAATTAGCAAAATGTATGTACGGGGCTAGAAAATAGCAATAGCAATAATACCTAGAAAATAATCCGTTTAAAGAGTCTTTATTGTAGTGTAGCACATCCTAATTAAAATATATAGTGTAATTAATAATTCATAATCATTGCCTAAATACAACAATCATTTACATAGAGAGGATATTAACTTGGCATAAAGCGAAATGAGGTTTCTAACAACAAGAACACAATAGCCTGAATCTTTGTGCTGTAACAGTTCTATTTCAGCACAGTACCACCCTTTACTCGCTGGCATTGGCCTCAGATTTATGTATTCTGATGACTTTAGTTGAGGTAAAAAAAAGGTTTCTTCCATTCCCTGCCAAGCACCACTGCACGAGCGCCAGGAACATATTAGCTGTTACAGACTGTGTACTTGGTCTCCAGACAAATTCGTGCACCACCTCTGAATTCTTAAGAACGCCTCCCCTGTCCTTAGCAAAATTCATAGATTTTAATAAATGTATTGTTTTGCTGGGAAACTTGTACCTTGTAAATAATAACTTTCTTATGCTCAGTGGGTAAAATTTGTCACAATCCATCCGTAAGTGTCATAATTACAATTGCGGTCGCTGTGTGGTCACGTCGTGGGAATGGATCAAAATTCTAAACTTGTTCGCTTTTCATTAACATCTATATGTCCCACAAAAATAAAAGTAAATCCAATTTTCTTTAATTCTGGCTCGGCTACAGAATGTGATAACACATTTTCAGCTTTAGTGTCTGTCATTCAGAAGCCTTTTTGAATTTTAATGGAACCTAGATAAACTAGTAATTTCTAACATCACTCCGTATAAGCCAAAATGCTCTGTATTTCTTGTACAACACCACCCCCTTGTGTTTGCTTGGGAGTTTAAGGAATGATGGCTCTGACACTATTTTAGGATTGCATTAGGTTTAAAACAGAAGTTTATATCACTTAACCCTATCAGGACTAGGACATTTGCCCTGTTAATGACCGGACGTGGATTTGACAGCTACATCTTTTTTTCTTAAGTAATTCAAGTCATTTTTGCATCTTTTTTATGTGATTCATTGACCTCTATCATAACACCAGAAAAAGAAATAATTATTAGTATAAAAATGGTGCTCTCAGGGAAAAAGTGTTGGTTTTTTGCAGTTTTTCTGCACTTCTTAACTTTGAAATTGCATCACTAAGAAGGACAAGCTGTAAGGTTATGCAAATTGAGGAAATAGCACCATCTGCCAATGTCGCCAAGCTCTGCAAATGATTACATTTTCAAGTTTCCAAGCTATGGCATGTGGTATAAAAGCCAGACTGAAACATAGTTTTCTTAGACATAAAACCTCGAAAAAAAAGATCAAGTGGTTTGGGATGATTGTGCGATGCCTCCTGTTCATCAGCGCCACTTGGCACAAACTGGGAGGGACAGAATCCTTAAACTGAGAGACTTTGGATGCTTCCACACAGTGCATGTTTGGTGCATTTTTTTATGCATTTTTGGATGCGTTTTTTGTGCAGAAATGTACAGCATTCACTGCTGTACCTTTCTGCGCAAAAACGCAGAAACGAAAGACGCATCAAAAACGCACCGTGTGAAAGCAGACTTTGTGCTGGAAATAGCACGTCTGACACTAGCTTGTGCTGCCCTCAGCAAGGGGGGAACAACCTATGTGACAGGTTCCCTTTAAGGGCTTAATGATGAGTCTCACTTTGGTCTCTGATGCAATGACAGCTGGAGATTGATCTCGAAATCAAGTGGTAAACGTCATGAAGAGACCTTCACAAGGGAACCTCACACTGGTCCTACTCCTCGGATTATGGTTGGAGTGGCATAACATACAGTAGCCAGAGCCCGTTAGTATACCTGAAATAAAGACGAACAGCTCAGTGTTACATAGATTTCATCATAACACCAGTGGTACAGCCATTTCTCCAAAGTGTCCCAGAAGCCATTTTTCAACAGGACAACACCACGCTACATGGCTTAAACACCAGGCCACCGTGGTCTAATTGTACTACCATGACCTACAGGATTTCTGGACTTATCTCCCATCAAGCCAGTTTGGATGTTATTGGTCGTCTGTCAGCCACCAATCTTGATGATTCATGTGCCCAAGTGAATTCAGTATGGCATAACATTCGTATTAACAACCTCATTGATAGCATGCCATAGCATGTAAGTGCCTGTACTTCTATGCATGACGCTTATACTCATTACTGAATGAATCGAGATGTTTGAAAATGTTGTTTCCATTTTTTCATCATTTGCATATCATTAACATGTCTATCAATCTTGTGATTTCCATTATTCCAAGACTACTTCTTCCTGATGATGCAATTTCAATGTCTCGCCGTATATTGTTACATCAGCTGCCTTATTTTAATACATTATACCCCAATTATGTATTTTTAAAGAGATATTTGAAGAACATTTTTAATTTAGATTTACATTTAATATTGTAACTGTATGACAGATCAGCCACAGTACAGGGAAAATACAGCCTCTCAACCAACACTATAGTGATGGCTTGGATCAGTAGCTCTAGCTCCTACCAAACTATGTATCTACTGATTATCAGGACTAAAGGAGAAAGACATTACAACTTACTGTATTGTATAAAGGCCTCTTGAGTCACGTATTTATTGATCAGGAAGGCAGAGGTGATCATAATCTCTCTTCTCACTTCTCTACAGTATATGGAGTCCTGATGTGGCTGACTGCTGGCCCTCTCTACATATTGCTGCACAAATTTCTTTATAATTTATAAACTTTTGTGCAGAGTCATATGTAGACTAGTCTGACATTAAACGAGAACCTGGCAACGTTTCTTACATGTTTATTTTTGTACATACTTGTGTTCTCCATAAAATAACAATTCTGAGCAATCAGGTACTGCCCTTAGGGGATGTTCACACTACTTATTTCAGGATGTATTTCGGGGTATAATTGCGCTGCAATGCACCCCAAAATACGTCCTGTAATTACAGTAATCATAGCTCACATAGAGAGCTATGATAACCTGCCATCTTCCCCGCCGTGTATTGAACACCATGTCACTTCTTTTCGGCGTATACGCGGCAGGGATAATAAAAGTGAATGGGGCTGGCCCCTTATGCGCGTTAGAAGAACACGCTAATCAGCATGTTCATTCTAAACACACGGTGTCTTGAGGCACGCACAGGTACGCGCCGCAAGACACCGTGTGAACATACACTTACTCTAATTCACAGGTGTCAAACTCAAAGTCCGAGGGCCGAATCTGGCCCACCACGCTTTTTTGTGGCTCCCGAGAGCACAGACACAGCTGGTGACCAACTCACAGGTGGTGGTACAGCTCTGACTGTCCTACCAAGGCACCTAGCAACCCTTCAATTGCCCTTTGTGGGCAACCACACTGCTGTTGTGGGCCACGATGAAAATGAGTTTGACACCCCTGCTCTAATTAAAGGGCTGTGTCACTACATTAACCGACAATGACCAATCAGTGCTCACCAGGTAAGACTGTGGGAGGACACATTCTATTGACAAGGGTTGGGCTAAAACCCATAATCATACCATTCCAGGAGGAATAACTGAGCACCACAATGTAGAATTCTAATACAAAATGCTGCAGTATTGTCATCTTATGGGGAAAACAAGCATTAACTAAAATTATGTATTTTCCTATGTGTAATTCCTAAGGAGTTTGAAGCTCTGTGTGACTTCTGATTCATGAGGAGAGCTGTGAGTGTTATTAGAAATAAAATTGCGGAACATTTTAATTACATGAAAGGGCAAATTAAATCAGAACATTTCAGCCCATTATTCAGAAAACACAATAGGGATCTATTTTATGCACTAACATTAACCAAAAAGAATTATGCAGGGGGCATGTATATCAGAAGGGTGGAACAGCAAGGGAGCTTCTGGATCTATAGACTTAACACACTGACACCTGCAGGTCTGAGAATTGTCTTTAAAATAAAATGTTTCTTGAATATAGGAGTAGGAATAAAATTGACAATTTAGAAATTAATTCTGTTTTCTTTTAGTCCTGTTAGCAGCACAATGATGGGGAATTATCTGCCCCGTGGACCGAGAAGACAGATCAAATCTTTAATAAATGCAACACTCTATAAACAACTATATTAAACACCAAACCCAAACTCCACCTCTTGTGTTGTTACTAGGTAGGAAAGGAGCCTTGTATTGCTGACAGGACTAAGGGAAAAAAAGATTTACATTCTAAATAATCAGCTTCCTTTATGTCCATGTCAGCAGCGCAGTGATGGAGATGTAGCAAGGAGATCCCCTAGGGAAGGACCTTAAGACTTATCTACCAAAGGAAGCATCATCTGAAGATCTTTTAGATCTTGTAGTGTCTAATAAAGGTTTTGGTTGGTGACAGGACTTTGAACTACAGATATGGTTGAGAGAGATCAGAGCTCTTTCAGCTGCAGAGGTAGACTGGGCTCTGGTGCTATGGGCCTTCAGGGATGGAGGTGACTGTAAGCCTTCAGCCTTATAGGCATAAGAGATAGACTGTCTAATCCATCTAAAAAAAAGCTTAGAAGCCTTGAAACCCTTATTGACTTAAGAAAAAGTCACCAAGAGGTTTTCTGCTCTTCTAAAGGAGAAGGTTCCATGTAGATAGATGTTCATGGCCCTTTCCACATGCAAGGAGCTTGTGCTCTCTGAATCTTAGCGATCTTCCAAATTGAAAGTTGGAAAGGTGATGGTCTGATTCATATTAAACAGAGATGCTACCTTGAGTGTGAAGTCAGGTGGGAACCTGAGTAGCACATAATCAATGAGAAGACTGTATGGATGAGAGGATCCCAAGGCTTTAAACTCACCAACTCCTTGGTTGGCTTGATGGATTAAAGGAAAAGTCACTTTCCAAGATAGGAACTGAAGTGACCCGCTGTCTATGGGCTCTAAGGTTAACCTGGTTAAAGGGGTTGTCTCACTAAAAGCATTGCTTTTTAAAGATTTTGCAAAAACAAGTCACTTTGCAATATGTGTCCATTAACAGTGTCCTACCTATTCCTAGATATCCCCTCTTCTATGCATCAGCTCCTCAGGTCGCTATAGCTACAGACCTGTTTGATCTCTCATGATAGGCTGCCAGCTCTGGTTGCCATAGCTACAGACCTGGCTTCTACTGCAGCCTAGTAGAAGCCAGTAAACCCGCCCCTAAATTCAAACTGAAACCAAGAAAACAGGACTGATGTAAGATGAATGAATGTGGTGAGACAACCTCTTTAAGCATCTAAAGACCAAGATCAGGTCCTAGGAAGAAACTGGTTGGGAAAACCTGGATCTCATTCTTCCTATTGCTTTAACAAATCTCTTCACCATATGTTTTAAGGTGTAACGGACTCCAAAACAGGCCAATTATGCAAAAATCTGTACCTTTAGAGTAGAGGGATTAAGACACTATTCAAACCTGTCCTAAAGGAAGTGGGGGACCACTGGGACTGAGGGAGGAAAGTCTGAGTGTCCTTTCGATGAACACCATTTTAGGGGTATTGATCTTACTCTTGAGTTAATAGTATCCGTAGTGGAACCTCTGGAATGACCTGGTGTACTCACTAGTCTTGGCGAAAATCCTTGAGCGCTGCATGCTAAAGTATGTGGCTATGGTGATATTGTCCATGTAGACTCTAACCACTTTTTTTTTAGATTGGAAAGAAAACATTGAAGACCCATCTTGGCCACCTTCAACTTCCTCATGTTGAAAGACAGACATGCCATGAGAGGCCACGACCCTTGTGCTGTGAGAGAGTCTATATGGGCTCCCCAGCCTAGGTGGGAGGCATCGGTAGTAAGATAGCTCCATTGCACTGGAGTGAAAGATTTTGTATTCACCATGTTCTTCCACCAATCAAGTGTCTGAGGGGAAAGTGTGCATGCACTGTCAAGACCTTTGGTTGTTCCATTCCACTAAGAGAGTTACTTCCACTGTAGAGGCCTCATGTGAGCCTGGCCCACAGAACTGCTTCTATGACTGCTGATATTAGACCTAGAACCCTGGATACAGTTCTCAAATTCAGGATCCTGGAAGACTGAAGATGTCATATCCCCTTAGATATTCTGAGAATACTCACCTGAGGAAGGGAGATTATCAAGCACTCTGAATCTACAATAAATTACAGGAACTGAATCTGGGAAGATGGAACTGTGACTTTTACCGATTTACCCAGGCTCTCCACATAGCATACAGTGAAATGAGCTCTCTTAACCTGTCTAGAATCGGCCAAAGAAAGCAGAAGTTATGTCAATGGGAAGAGAGGTGAACTGTAGGTGATACAAAACTTCTTGAATGTAAACAGCAATCCTCATATACTTCTGATAACAAAGAGCGATAGGGATATGGAAATATGTGTAATTTAGATCTAGAGCACGTGTTTCAAACACAAGGCCCATTGCCTATGTTACCCGGCCCGGCACATGTTGCTGAGCTGTGCTCTGCAGCGGCTGCTTCACTCGCTGACACAGTGTGCTCAGGGGGCTGGGCCAGCAGCTCAGTGCACAGGAGAAGAGAACAGACTGCCTGGCTCCCGCCCCCTGAAGGCCTGGCAGGATGCTGAGCAGATGACCTTTCTGCCTGGCAAGAAGATGCCTGCTCCTGCGGAGGACCAGTCAATTAGGCTGGTAAATGGCTTCACTACTGGGGCCTTACCAACTAGTCCTCTGCCTCCCCACCAGGCCCTATCAGATAACCCCCACCCCAGGTCTTACCAGTTAGCCCAGTTAACCCCTATCTCCCCTCTGGGCCTTAACAGCTAGCCTGCCTCCCCCTTGGGCCTCCACATCTGACCTGCCTCCCCCTGGGCCTCCACATCTGACCTGCCTCCCCCCTGGGCCTCCACATCTGACCTGCCTCCCCCTGGGCCTCCACATCTGACCTGCCTCCCCCTGGGCCTCCACATCTGACCTGCCCCCCCTGGGCCTCCACATCTGACCTGCCTCCACCCTGGGCCTCCACATCTGACCTGCCTCCACATCTGACCTGCCTCCCCCCTGGGCCTCCACATCTGACCTGCCTCCTCCCTGGGCCTCCACATCTGACCTGCCTCCCCTCTGGGCCTCCATATCTGACCTGCCTCCCCCTCCCTGGGCCTCACCATCTTCCTGATTACCATTAAAGGGCTGATTGTAACAGTAATACTGTACAAATGAAACTATTCCTTAATAGCTCACTTAACTGTTAAGGAGAAGTTACATTTACACAGTTCTAAAATGATGTCGGCACTTTAAGGTACGCCGTGAGGCCGATGTGGCCCCCGGTGAAAACGAGTTTGACACCCCTGATCTAGAGGTACCAGAACATCTGTATTCTAGATAAGGAACAGAACAGACTTTATGGCTTCCATACAAAAATGCTTTTTTATTATGGAGTTTAAATAGCATAGGTCGATGATCATACACCCGTCTCCCGCTGATTTGGAGACCAGAAACACTTTGTATTACACCTCAACTGGGTAAATGGCACCAACTTCCATGCTTGTTTCTGGATGAGGTTTAGGAAAGAGGTTACCAGAACGAGAGTCGAAGGACACCAAAGCAACTGGATGATATAACTGCACTTAATTATATTCAATACCCACATGTCCTGAGTGATGGACTTTCAGGCAGGAAGGAAGTGCTGGAGACATTCCCGAAAAGGATGACATTTGGTATCAGAAGTCAGGATTTTTTATGGTCTCAAACGGACGAGACTTTCTGGGCTTATTCTGATCTCTCTGACTATGGACATAGAGAGAATCTTGGTGGAGAGCATCTCCAAAAAGGAACCTCTTGCTCTATCTCTCTGCTCAGTTGTGAAAGTGACTTGCCTTTTTTATCAGACAGATATTCTGTCTGATCTTCCAGGCACAACAATTCTAAGGATCTGGTAGTAATAGTAATAATAATAATAATAATAATAATCTTTATTTATATAGCGCCAACATATTCCGCAGCACTTTACAAATTCAAGGGTAAACGTACAGACATTACACATTAAAAGTACTTACAAATGAGACACAAGGTGTGAGGGCCCTGCTCGTGAGAGCTTACAATCTATTAGGGTGTATGGGTGAAACATACGGTAAGAAGTGCCAAGTTTACAATGGTCCAGCCTTGTTTCATAAATAGGGGGTGGTTTACATGAAAATTGGATGAACCTGCCACCCTGACAGTACATCTATATACAGATAAGTGCCTGTGAGTGCCCTAGTGTAGGGAGTGACAAATGTGTGTGATAGCAGTTAGGGATCTTGGTAGGCCAGACTGAGAAGATGTGTTCTCAGAGCCCTCTTAAAACTATGAGGGTTGTGAATGTGCCTGATCGCCCGCGGTAGCATATTCCAGAGAATTGGTGCCGCACGTGTGAAATCTTGGAGACGGGCATGGGAGGTTCGGATGATTGATGAGTGTAACCTGATATCAGCAGCAGAGCAGAGAGAGCGGGTAGGACGGTAGACAGAGACTAGGGAGGAGATGTAGGGGGGAGCAGCGCTGTGGAGAGCTTTATGAGTGAGAATGCTGAGTTTATACTGTATCCTGTACTGAAATGGCAGCCAGTGTAGTGACTGACACAGGGTAGAGGCATTAGTATAGCGGCTGGAGAGAAAGATGAGCCTGGCTGCTGCATTCAGGACAGATTGAAGAGGGGAGAGTTTGCAGAGAGGGAGACCCATAAGCAAGGAGTTACAGTAGTCAAGACGAGAAAGAATAAAAGCAATAATGAGCGTTTGAGTTGTTTCCAAGGTGAGATACGGACGGATTCTGGAGATGTTCTTGAGGTGCAGGTGACAGGAGCGGGCAAGGGATTGGATATATGGGGTGAAGGACAGATCAGAATCTAGTATAACCCCCAGACAGCGGGCCTGCTGCCTAGGAGAAATGGTGGTACCACATACAGAAACAGAAATAGCAGGGTGGAGTTGGTTAGTAGATGGCGGAAAAACAAGAAGTCAGTCTTAGTGAGGTTTAGTTTCAGATGGTACTCGTACTACTGGTGGGAGTTCTTAGGGAAGTTAACATCTCTTCTTTTAATTAATTAATTAATTTATTTATGCCTTGACAAAATCCTTGGCCCAGATTACCTCATCCCTGGTGGATGGAGGGGAAGTCAAATGAGGAAGAGGGGCAGAATCCCTACAGACAGAATCTTTATAGCTGTCAGGTAATGGAATGTCACATTCCCGGCATGAAAAATGACGCCTTTTAGAGGAGGACTTGTGCTGTCCTTAGTCCAAATACGATATCTGAAAACATAAAATATATACAACTTATGTAGTGTGAACAAACCCTATTAGCAGCACTCATGAGAATTAAAGGGATTTTCTCACAATGCAGTTTCAATGAGCCACAGCCAACTTTAGAGTCAAACAGGCTGGTCAGGCTGTTGGCGGGTCTATAGCAGTGATGGGCACATCAGCTATGCTGTTCCTAGCTATTCCTGTTACACTTTATACATCTCTTGCACTCGTGTCAGTGTATTACACAGGCTGCAAAGCTGTAAAGAGTGTTTACTTAGCAAAATGAGAAGATTTCAAAGTCCATAGCTAGAGATAAGACTCTGCAGGACTCACCATAGACAGACTGAGTGACTGACGGCAGCTTAGATCAATGAGACATAAGACTGAGAGCAGGGATAGATGGTCCTTGTAGATTGTAAGCCTTCACGGGCAGGGCCCTCTATCCCTCTGTACCTATTGATAGTCACAGATTGTCACTATTGTAAATGTTTGACTTATGTTATGTATGTTACCCCCTGAATGTACAGTGCCCTGGAATCAATGGCGCTCTAAAATAAATAATCATAATATTAACCAGAGAAATCTGTGTGCTCTAAAGGGAGATAAAATCTTCTTTCTCTCCTGACCAAAGAAAAATCGACAAAGCAATGTTTTTTTTTTAAGTTTTCGATTACTTGTCCCTAAAAGACAGTATTTGGCAGCATACACAATGTTACAACTGACCTAGAAGGGGAAAATACTCCCTAGACTTATATGGGGAGTCCATGACAGAGGGCAAGAACCACCCTCAGGGAAAAGGCTGCCTGGAGTAAAGTGAAAGGAGAAGCTAATGATATCAAGGCTGAACTTCCCCAACATATAAATAACTTTAATTAAAAGGCGCAAACAAAAAAAGCTTGCTCGTTTGCTCCGGATACAAAGAAAAGGAACCGCTTGAACTACATACTATGGACTAAAGGAACAAGCCAGAGTGTAGCAGAAACAAGAAAGGGAACAAATACTTTTATTAAGACAATTTGATCCACCTGTCCTATAGGACAGAAATAACACAAGGGGTGGAGTTTGGGGGTGGTATTTTACAGAGTTTTACATTCATTAAAGATTCCACTCGCCCTATCAACTTGCTGGGTGGAGAATTCCCTATGAATGTGCTGCTGACATGAATGTAAAAAAAAGTAGTGTTTCATCTCAATTAAAAATGGAGTTCTAGAATGCTATGTCAGAACCTTGTACATGTCTTAACGTATACCTGGAATATAGTCCTGAAGAGACTCCTGAATAACAGTTGAACAGATCGCCATATGAAAAAAAAATTATTATGGTCGCTGTGAGTCAATGTGACAATAGACAATCTGGCTAGAAAATTCTGGTAAAGTCAATCATTTTGTAAGATCATCATTAGGTGAATTTGATTAAAGGGGTTTTATCGTTACAAAGATCATGTCTCAGATTATGGGGACAGTAAAAATAAGCACTTTTGTAATTGGGTTGCATTTCCTCTGTCACTTGGTTTAGCAGATATAAGCATCTCTGTAAAACTGTCTTTTATTTCTGCTGTTGCTGGTCAGAACGCCCCTGGGTCGATTCTGGCACCCTAGAAAACGCCCCTGCACTGTGATTGGCTGGCTGACATTTCATTCAGCCTGTTGGGATACGCCCCTAGACAGGAAACACCCCCTGCGCTGTGATTGGCTGCCTGCACACTCTGTGTTTACTCCCCTCTGAGTTGTTAAAATCGATAGTGAAACCAAAGTCTGCTGGCTCTATGTACATCTCCCAGCTTTAGGGTCAATGTTCTGGGCAATTACTGCCTGTTTAAGGGGCTTTTGCCAAGAGGTTGATTCACCTCCTCACAAATCCAGTCCTTAAAGGAGTTGTCTCATTACGAGCTTTCAGCCTGTCAGTGTCCCTGGTAAGTTGAACTGAGGGGCGTGCTTCTTGGTCTGTCTCTTCTGCTCCCTCTTCCCCCCTCCCATCAGCACACAGGCAGCTACCTAACTTCAATACAGGGGGTGGGGGGGGAGGGGGTTTGCTGCCATAGTTTCACCCTGTGTGTGGCCTGGCCTAGGTCTGTTGCAGGAGAGGGCTGATCTATGAGTGTAGAGAGGAATGTGAAGTGGTGTGCTAATAACAGAGCAGAGAGGATGCAAGTGTTCCTATATCCCCTGCTTAGCTTACAAGTCTCCACATCTCCAGCAACAACAAGGGAAGTGTTACTATACTCAGGATGTCTCACTAATACAGGAGAGCATAAAGTGTTAAACATGCCTGATCTGTATAGTATTAGTATAGTCACAGTTCCAAAGACACATCATGATTATAGTAACACACAGGGTCACTGCTGTCACATCTATCTGTGTAGAGAGCAGGAGGAAGCAGGGACACACAGGGTTAATCCAGGCAGCACAGACACAGACCAGAGTCCTCCCTCCCCCTCCCTCTACTACAGAAGCATTCTGTGCGGGAGGGGCTCTCTGCTCCGACCTGTCTTCAAAGGTGATGAGTCATTCAGCCCCTGACAGCCAGTAAGATAAGGATCAACAGGTCGGCTGCTATAGAAAACTTGAGAAGCTGATGTAGTACTACTAACAGGGCTAGCTCAAAATCAGTAGGACATTTGTAATGAACATATATTGCAAAGCTGCTTGTTTTTTTAAAGATCTTTTAATTAAAACCCAATCATTGTAGCGAGACAACCCCTTTAAGCTGCTACTTGGAAAAGAAGGCGTTATGTTCCTCAGATCGAATGCAAGCCCTGCCTCCTTATGACGTCATCACCTGTATTGTATAACATAAGGATTCAACACGGTGTCTACATGAGCTGCTTGTATAGAGTAGTGCTTAGATAATCAGCACTACAAGACAGAGGTTGGGAGTTCAAGTCCCATCAGTACTGTTTTGTTTTGTTTTTTATTTAAAATTTATACACATATGTAAAGATATGAAAATATATGTGTGAACATCTATATTTTTATTCATATACACACACAAAGCTCCCCTATATAGTTTCCCATCCTTGCAGTCACACCAAGCACTTCCAACATACGTGATACAATGCATATATTCTGGGGGATGAGAAATGATAAAAGGGGAGCCCTGTATGTGTATATATATATCATTATAGAGATGAACATATATATTTTAGGTCTCTCTACATATGTGTAGAATTTTTGGGGGAAAAAAAATATATACCCTGTGAGGGACTAGAACTCCAAACCCCTTCGTTGTAAAAACAATAAGTCTATCACTGCTCTACCCGCTGCACCACCAGCCCAAGTCAGTCACAAGATGAGCAGGGCCTTCTCTGAAAGCTGATTTGCTTCTCACATGCCACTGACAGGAAGCAGAGATCTTAACAGCTGCTGGCTTTCAGTTGTGTATAAACTAAGACATATGACAGGTGCTTGCTGGAGTTTGGAGCCTCAAGGCTGCAGACATAAGCAGGCAGGAGGCTACAGAGCTGTTATATCCAGACAACCTTCTGCATCCCCTGCTTTAAACAAAATGATGATGTCACAGTTCTTCAGTGAGGGGAGACACGCCTCCTGGGAGGAGAGACACGCCTGCTGACAGGAGAGACACGCCCCTGTATTTCAAACTCAATCTGAGAAAATTAGCTGGACAGCACCAGCAGCTCAAACGATAACACCCCTTTAAGGTGTATTTTTTTCTTTGTTAGCACTGGGCATAAATGAAATATGAGGAATGGTTCTCATTGGCGAAAGGTCACTGGTTAATCTCGAGGAGCAGCCGTGAAAAAGATTTCCCAAGAAAAGAGAAACATCATCATCCAGCTCATCGATTGCGGTCTCTCAGCCAAGAAAATTGCCAAACTGCATCATGTGAGGCCATGACAGCTGAAACAATATGAAATGAAGTCCATCCATTCATGCAGAAGCAAAGAGGTAGAGATCTAGGCAAAATATCAAGTTGGCTTATCACGAGGTGTATTAGTTCTGATGTGACAATCATATGCTTCATAATAGTGAGATCACAGACATCCATGAAAGCACCCTGTGACACGCATTACACAGTACTGGAATGATGGCCCAAAAAGCTTGATGATATTGGGTTGTCTCATAGGCATTGGACACTTGACCAGGATCGATGGTGGTCTCAAAGCTGAGCTATATTTAAGTACACTACAATATGAGTTATTTTGTACACTTGAGTACTATGGTTATGAAAAGGACAACATAGTGTTCCAACAGGACAACGGCCCAAAGCATACCTGGTGAATAAATGATTCAACGGCAAAGTAAAGTTGCTGGATTGGCCCCTGTGTGGTTAGAGTTGGGTATGTGTAGAAGAGACCCGGGATCAGATTTCGGTCGAGACATGCTTGAATCCGATTAAGTCTGTATAAAGGTAACAGCAGAAAGAAAAGCTGATATGGGAGCGCACCCTCGTATATTACAGTGACACACGAGTGGTAATAAGAAAATGTGATTGTACCTGGTCACCTGGTGCCATTGTGCTGATGAAGGAGGCACAACTCTCCTTTAGGCGATATGCCAGTGTCACCCGGTAAGGCGCTTGCTGCTGGTTCCAATGTCCTGGTCCTTCCAAGCGGAATAATGCAGGGGAAGATGAGTAAAACCGAGTAAAATCCCAATAGTTGACCCACTAAAAAGCCAACAACTATGTGGTTCAAAAATAGTGCAGAGACTACTATGTTAATAGAAAAAGGTAAAAATACCGTGTACAGACTGAGGAAGTGGATTTTGCTTGCAGTGTCGGGGGTCCTACCAGGTTGCTACCCCTGACGCAACTTGCTTGCAGTGGCGACCGTGGTCTAGTGTGGTACAGAATCGTAGAGAAAACTAGTAGACGGGGATAGGCAGGAAGTTCTGGACAATTGGTAAAGGTTCGTGGTCAAGGAATTGAGGCAAATGATACAGTATAAAATATAACTAGGAAAACACTTGGGAACGCTTTCTTGCAAGGCACAATGCACTATTGATCCAGTAAGGGAGAGAGGGCAGGGTTAAATAGGGTCAGCACCTGGCGAAGACCAATCACCGGTACGTTGGTCCTTTAAATCTAGCAGAGCTGCCATACACACCCCATAGGAGGCAGGGGAGCGTGTAACAGGAGTGAGGCGAGTAACTGGGACTGGCGCCGCGGGTCGCGGCGTCACCTGCCGTGGTGAGGGTACGAGTGCGCCCGCAACATGGGTAGCGGGGACACTCATAACAGAGATCATGATGTGTTCCACACTGAACATGGACCAAAAAATTCATTTTAAAACTAAGTGGCACCAAAAATAAGTTTTTCTTACATAGGATGTTATTAACATTTTTGCAAATTATACTTACCATAATTTCCCTAGCCTCAGGGTTCCGTTTTCTTCTCCCATGGTTACGTCCAACTTCCCTTCATCAATTGTCTCCTGGCACCTGTCTTTCTTTAGCTGTTCCCACAGACGGATTCTTGGGAGCGCAGATCCTAGCGCATGCTAGGCAAAGAGGTGGACGTCGCTCTGGCTACATCACAAACTAATGAATGCTTAATTGTAAACAATGCCCTGTGGAACCGGATGATAAATGCCGCACCACTCCAGGCAACCAGGTATCACGTCAGAAAAATGCATGTTAGACGACCTGATCACACCACCAGACACTGACATTATTGTCTTGCATGGAAAAGGAAACATTTACGCTGGAGGAGGGGCCAGTGGTGCATAGTGCTGTTCCATGATAAAAGTAAATTCACTCTGAGCTGAAATTATGCCCTCTCACTCAAAAAATATTTTTTATAAATTACCCCACAGAAAACTTAAACTGAAGAATCACTGAAGAAAATGTTATGTTAAAAAATAACCTTTAATTAATACCTTTAAATGTAATATATAATATATAAATATATATGTATATACATATATATATACTCCTTTCTAAAACTACCACCTAGAGTGTTAATTCCTAAATCCACAATAAACAACAGGCTAAATTATGTATTAAGCCTATGGTGTGTTTACCAATTTTTTTATGTATATTTATTTATGGGTTTTTTAAAAGGAGACAATTTAGACTAACGATATGTGTAAGAATTTAAAGGTTTAAATAAAAGGTTATATTTTACAAAATAACATAAATTTTGTCCACCAACGATGCTGGAGGAATCAAGGAGAGTGCTGTGGTCAGGTACCGATCAGGTGCCCTTGCCGGTGTGTTCTTGGTCTCATGATGTCAAAATGTGAACAGAATGATGAGAAGGACTGTTTAAATCCCAAATCAAATTTATCCCCTAAATCTATTGGGGAAAACACTAAACAGTTGGACATGTGCACTCTAAAGAGTTGGTCTCATTTAGTTCACTTAAAAAAAAAAATCAAGAAATTTTATGTTCATCCTGAAATTTCAACCCAAAGCCAAATAACCCTAACTGTCACGCCTCACTCTGTGGTCCGACGCCTGGACCGCAGCCATTTGCGCCTCCCGGCGCCTTCCATGCCCGGGTCCGGGCGACCGACCCCAAGCACGGCCGCCCTCGGCATGCGCTTGCTGCGCTGGTACTCACCTGGCCCCGTCCTGCTTCCTCCTCGGGCGGTGTGCTGCGTCTCTGCTTCTGCCGGCAATATCTTGGCCGGCCACTAGGGGTGCGCATGAGCAGCGCTCCTGGTTTTAAAGGGCCAGTACTTACAGGTATTCTCTTTCCACCTATGGCGTTGGGACACGGGCTTTATAGGGATACCTCTTCCTGCCATCTGCGCCCGTTCGTTGGTGTCCATGCTCTTGTAACGTCTTTGTGCATTCCCTAGCGTGTTCCTGATTCTGCTTTCGTCCACTCTGCCGTTGTCTCTGCCAAGTGTCCGCTCCTGCCTTGTCAGTCCTGTCTAGCATGTCCCGTCTGGCTCTGGTTCCACGCTCTGGTCTGCCCTGTGTCTATGCCATCTTCTTCGGCTGTCACCGCTGGGTCCTACGTCGGGGGTAGCGAACTGGGGGATTCCCTCCTGCAAAGCCCGTCCTGCCTTGCTGCGGGCTCCGGTGAAAACAAGGGGCCCCTTAGACTCCGTTCCCCGGTATAGGGTACGCCAACTCCTTGCGGTGACCGGAGGATCCACCTTCCGCTCGCTGGGCGGCCTCGTGACAGTATGACTGGGCCATGGATCCCGCCGATCAACCGCTATCAGACACCGAGCGCCTGGTGGTCGAAATCTCGCGCCAGGGCGTCCGTCAAGAGCAACTCTTCGTGATGCTCCAGAATCTGGCCTCTCGACTCCCAGAAGCACCTATGGCCCATGCTCCGGAACCTGCCTCCGTTCCGGCTCCCGCTCCAGTTCCTGCAGCATCCAGCGGTTCCTCGCTGCACCTGCCTTTGCCACCTCGCTACTATGGGGATCTCAAAGCCTGTCGAGGTTTTCTGAACCAGTGCACGATCTACTTCGAGGTCCTGACAGACCAGACCAGCTACTGACCGGGCTTAAGTGGCCTTCATTATTTCTCTCCTCTCCGGTGAAGCACTGGCCTGGGTGACACCTATGTGGGAACGTGGAGATCCACTGATGGCCAATCTAGCCAACTTTCTGGCAGCATTCCGCAAGGTGTTTGAAGAGCCGGAACGAGCCTCCTTTGCTGCCTCTTCCCTTCTTCGATTCCGACAGGATGACTCCTCGGTGGGACAGTACGCTGTACAGTTCCAGACTTTATCCTCTGAATTGTCCTGGAACAACGAGGCCCTGGTCGCAACCTTCTGGGAGGGGTTGGCCGGTCGTATTAAGGATGAACTAGCGGGGCGTGATCTGCCCACCAGCCTGGACGACCTCATCACCTTGGCCACCCGCATCGAGAAGAGCCCATGCAAGTCGACAGGGTCATCTGTCGGAGGAGGAGAAGATTTGCAGGCGTAACCAAGGGCTCTGTCTCTACTGTGGTGCCTAAGATCACCTGTGTAGGGAGTGCCCACTTTGTCCGGGAAACTACAGGGCCTAGGCTTCGTGGGAGAGGCGAACCTGGGCACAGAACTCTCCTCTCCACCACTGACCATGTCGGTCAGTCTAACTCTTCCCTCCAGTTCCAGTCTTCAAGTTGCCGCCTTTGTGGACTCCGGATCGGCGGGCAACTTCATTCATCCTGCCATTGTAAACAGGTACCGGCTGCTGATGGTTCTCTTGGTCAAACCCTTCTCTGTCTCATCCGTGAATGGAGAAGTTCTCTCCTGCACCATCCGGTACCACACGCAACCCTTAAATTTGCATGTGGGAGTGTTACACCAGGAGAAAATTTCTTTCCTTGTGTTACCATGCTCCTCTAGTACGCTTCTCCTGGGGCTCCCTTGGTTGCATGATCACAGTCCTAACATTGACTGGAAAACAGGTGAAGTCACTGGGGTTCACCCCGGGTGCCTTACTCTCACCCTGGCTTTCCTGTCCAAAGCGGGTCCTCCATGTTTAGTTGGTACCTCGACCCTTCTTCCAGCCGTTCCTGCTCCACCGGGCCTTCCTGCTCATTATCGGGAGTTTGCAGACGTTTTTTGCAAGAAACAGGCAGAGTTTCTCCCTCCTCATCGGCCTTATGATTGCCCTATCAAGCTGCAGCCGGGTGCGACTCGTCCCCGGGGTCGAGTATACCCATTATCGGTCCCACGGGGGCCGGCTTCTTTTTTGTCGAGAAGGACGGGTCCTGGCATCCTTGCATAGACTATCGGGGTCTTAACAAAATCACGTTTAAGAATCATTATCCGCTGCCATTGATCTCGGAACTCTTTGACAGAATACGGGGGGCCACAATCTTCTCCAAGCTCGATCTTCAGGGCGCCTAGAATCTGATCCGAATATGCGAGGGGGATGAGTGGAAGACCGTCTTTAACAACCGGGATGGCCACTATGAGTATCTAGTAATGCCCTTTGGCCTTTGCAATGCTCCCGCTCTATTTCAAGAATAAGTAAATTACATCTTCCAAGACCTTTTCTACCACTGTGTTCTAGAATACCTGGACGACATTTTAATCTACTCACCGGATCTTAAATCCCATCAGGCTCATGTTCATCTGGTACTCTCTCGTCTTAGACACAACCACCTCTATGCCAAGTTGGAGAAGTGTCTATTTGAACGGACCAGTTTGCCATTCTTGGGGTACATAATCTCTGCACAAGGGCTTCTAATGGATCCGGAAAAGTCTTCAGTAGTATTAAACTGGCCATGTCCTGTTAGTCTCCAAGCTATCCAGCAGTTCATCGGTTTCTCCAACTACTACCGCCAAATTATTCCGTATTTCTCCACTCTCAAAGCTCTATTGTCGCTCTCACCAAGAAAGGCAGTAACCCTCGTCTATGGACCTCCGAGTCTGAAGAGGCTGTTGCACAATTAAAATTAGCCTTTGCCTCCGCTTCTGTTCTTTATCGCCCGGATCCAGAGAATCCTTTTTTTCTGGAAGTCGATGCCTCCTCGGTAGGAGCTGATGCCATCCTTCTGCAAAAAAATGCCAAAGGCAAATTCCAAATTCCTTACCAGTGGCTTTTTCTCCAAGACCTTCTCGCCTGCCGAAAAAAATTATTCCATCGGGGACAGGGAATTGCTGGAAATCAAACTGGCCTTGAGCAAATGGCGGCATCTTTTGGAATGCTCTCTACATCCGGTGGCCATCTACACGGATCATAAAAATCTTCTATACCTGCAAACGGCCCAGAGGTTGAACCCTCGTCAGGCTCGCTGGTCGTTAGTCTTTTCTCGTTTTAACTTCATCCTCTATTTCTGGCCAGCCAACAAAAACCTCAAGGCTGATGTGCTGTCCCGGGCCACAGATGCCTCCGAATCTGAGCCGCAGTACCTTATCCCTCCTGAAAGTCTTGTCCATGCTGCACCTGTAAAGTTGCGAGAGATTCCTCCTGGTAGGACCTTTGTGCGCCCCGCCCTCAGAAAACGCATTCTGTCCTGGGGTCATGCTTCCAAAATGGCTGGCCATATGGCGTATCGTAAATCTCTCCACCTTATCGCACATCACTACTGGTGGCCCTCCCTTGCACAGGATGTCAAGGATTTTGTGGCCGCCTGCCCTAACTGTGCCCGGAGTAAGAGTTCGCGTCTCCGACCTGTTGGGTTCCTGTTGCCTTTACCGGTGCCCAAAGCACCATGGAGCCACATCACTATGGACTTTGTGACTGATCTTCCGCTCTCCAAGGGATGTTCAGTTATCTGGGTAGTGGTGGACCGATTCTTCAAGATGGTGCATTGTACACCTCTGCCAAGTCTTCCTTCGGCTCCTCAGCTGGCTACTTTGTTCGTGCAGCACATCTTCCGTTTACATGGGATGCCTTCTAACATAGTCTCCCATCATGGTGTGCAATTCACCTCTCGCTTTTGGCGTGCCTTATGTTCTCTGCTGGAAATTAAATTGGATTTCTCATCTGCCTACCACCCACAGTCCAATGGCCAAGTGGAACGGATCAACCGGGTCCTGGTGAACTACCTGCGCCAATTTATTTCTGCCCGGCAAGACGATTGGGTCTCTCTTACCTGGGCAGAGTTCGCCTCCAATAACCATTCTAGCGAGTCCTCAGGGGAGTCTCCTTTCTATGTGGTGTTTGGCCAACATTCTCGGCTTCCTCTGCTGCCACTCTGCCTCTTCGGAAGTTCCTGCTGCCAACACCCCAGTACGTGACTTCTTCCAAATTTGGCAACTCACCCATCAAAATTTGTGTTGTGCTGCCGCCCGTTTCAAGGCGCAAGATGATAAGAAGCGCAGAGCGCCTCCCATATACCAACCTGGGAATAAAGTTTGACTTTCCTCCAAGCACATCCGCCTCCGAGTGCCCAGTTTGAAATTTGCGCCACCCTATCTTGGTCCTTTCAGCATTCTACGACGGATCAACTCGGTGTCCTATAAATTCTGTCTACCTCCCTCCCTCCGCATCCCCAATTAATTTCATGTGTCTCTCCAGAAACCGGTGATTCTTAATCGGTATTCGCACAAGGTGGTTCCTGTTGCCACACCTCCCAATACCGATGATATCTATGAGGTAAAGGAAATCCTGGACATGAAGCGTTCCAGAGGCAAAATCTACTAACTTGTGGATTGGAAGGGTTTTGGGTCTGAGGAGAGGTCCTGGGAGCCGCAAAAAAACATCAATGCTCCCACTCGTATCCAACGTGTTCACAGACTCCGGGTTTCTGGTAGGAGGGGCCCTAAAGCGGGGTAATGTCATGCCGTGCGCTGCGGATCCCGGCCGGCCACTAGGGGCGTGCACAAGCAGCACTCCTGGATTTAAAGGGCCAGTACTTATAGGTATTCCCTGTCCACCTATGCCGTTGGGAGACGGGCTTTATAGGGTTCCTGCCATCTGCGCCCACTCGTTGGTGTCCATGCTCTTGTAACGTCTTTGTGCGTTCCCTAGCGTGTTCCTGATTCTGCTTTCATCCACTGTTGTCTCTGCCAAGTGTCCGTTCCTGCCTTTTCAGTCCTGTCTACCCTTTCCCGTCTGGCTCTGGTTCCACGCTCTGGTCGGCCCTGTGTCTATGCCATCTGCTTCAGCTGTCACCGCTGTGTCCTACGTCAGGGGTAGCGACCTGGGGGATTCACTGCAGCAAAGCCCGTCCTGCCTTGATGCGGGCTCCGGTGAAAACAAGGGGCCCCTTAGACTCCGCTCCCCAGCGTAGGGTACGCCAACTCTTTGCGGTTGCCAGAGGATCCACCTGCCGCTCGCTGTTTGGCCTCGTGACACTAACTTTGTTTGAGTAGTGCATATATATATATATATATATATATATATATTATATATATGTATATATACCCATATATATTAAATTATATATATATATGTATATATATATATATATATACATATATATATACATATATATATATATAACATATATATATATATATATATATATATATAACTATATATATATATATATGTTATTTTATTTATTTTTTTAATATAGGTGTAAGGGATTTGGTGCAGGAGATATTTTCTCCCTTTGACTTGAATGGGAGTTCTGAGCTTAGACGGGCACTGATGCTTAATCTCTATGGGAGCGTCCTGAGCACCTCTCCATTCTGAACAGAGATTTCTGGGCTCATTTAGGACATACATGCAGACAGGGCCATCTTTTCCATTGGGCACACTAGGCAGTTGCCCGGGGGCCCCACCAATATAGGGGCCCCAGGTGGTCTATGTATATCCCAGGAATACAAGAAACATACCCTGGATCCCTTGGTTGGCTTTGCTTATTTAACAGTTTGTGTGTTTTAGGATGTGCAAACAGTTAAAAACGATGGTAGAGAAGGGAGTCGAAGGCTCCTTACCCTGAAAATTAGTCTTGTAGGCGGCAGGCTGCCGGTGTCCGGACATAAGTGGCGTGATAATATGGGTGTGCATGGGGGTGGCTAGAAGCATGGCCAAGTGTGATATCACTGTTAAGGCGGCTATGAATGCAGATCCCAGAAGTGGGACCTATCTGACATTGATGGCATATCCCAGCGATATGTCATCAATGTCTGTAGGGCATCAAGGCATGAAAACATTACTGGGGGCAGGAAAAAAAAAAATTACAATTTATATGAATGCACTGT
>JAODAL010032243.1:0-47243 GCA_025379985.1 Phyllomedusa bahiana | reverse complement strand
ATTGCACCGTTGCGCCACTTTCTGCGACCATTAACTTTTTTGTACTTCCACCTATGGACCTTAGTGAGGGAGAATTTTTTGTGGGCTGAAGTTTACTTTTTATTGTTACTATTTTGGGATAGATGTAACTTTTGTGATCACTTTTATTTCAATTTTTAGGGGACTTGAAATTACCCAAAAAAATCACATCTTTGGCGTGTGGAATTTTTTTTCTTCAGCATACGGAAATAAATTCTGTTATATTTTAACAGATCAGACTTTTTCGGCATACCAGTTATGTGTAACTTTTTATCATTTATTTATTTTTATTTGTAAAATGGTAAAAAGGCGGTGAATTGAACTTTTAAATTTTTTTACACTTTTAAACATTTATTTATTTACTTTAAAATGGAATGCCCATAGGGTGCTTGACCACTTCTTCTTGCCTGGGGCAGGAAGCAGTAAGACGAAAGACGTGGTGGCATGGAAGCTTTCACAAGTCTTACAGCCGCGATATAAACCAAACGGGGCCCCGCGTTCTCACCGCGGGGGCCCCAATTGGAGTGACTGAGGTGTCTCATGGGTAAAACAGCACGGAATGGAGCCAGCTCATTCTGCACTGTTATTGGTGGGTGTCAGCTGCAATTAGAGATCCCACTACAAAACCCCTTACTGACACTGGGACATACGTTTATGTCCAGTAATGTTTAGGGGTTAAAGCTTGTCAGTAAGTAATGTAAACAAGCTCAAGATAAGGAGCACAGCAGGAAATGATATCACCATCCTGGCCACTGCTAAGCCTGTATGAGCCTGTATGAGCAGAGACTGGGGAAGTTTGTGTGCAAAAACAGAAAATAAGATCTTCTAACGCTAAAGAGAAGCAAAATAAGATATAAGCAATATATTTTTTATTAGTCTTTATTTACCTTTGCCTACATGTTTAGAGCTAATTAATGAAGTAGGAATGTCCCTTTAAAAGGTTAAAAAAGAAAAAGGAGTATTATAAGGACATGTCCCCACGGCACTGAGCAAATTATTGTCCGACCGGTATTCACTCTGTTTTTGTGGCTGTGTACACGGCCGCAGGGGGATGGCTTTTCTCTGCTGTTTGCGGAGAAAAGCCCTCCCCTTCACATTGAGGTGTTCATATTCCGCCCGAAACATGTTCAATCTTTTTCGGACCGCCGGCGGTGTAAAAACATCCGGCAGAAATTCCGTGCAGTGGGGACTGCTGCACAGATTTTCCATAGAGGTCTGTGATAAAGTTTGACAGACGGCTTTCAAAATCTAAAACCGGCTGTAAAACTGGCCGTGGGGACATGCCCTAACACTTTTTGCAAAACAGTTTGTTAGATTGGATAGGTCTGTCTAACTAAAATGAATGTGGCCATTACATTGTTTATTGGCCAGTTTTAAACAAAACCCCTTGTCTTTATAAAGTATAGGAGATCAAGAATACTGTATACTTAGGTTTGAGTTTTTTTTTTTTTTAATAGCCTAACATTTAGAAATAAGGAACATGAACACCTGGACAAATCTGACCTTGGATTTTGGAAAGTTAGGCTTATAGCACATGCTATACATATATTTACTGTGCATATTTTCCCATAACTAGTTTCCACTTTTCTTGACAGGTTCTCCTGCAATGAGAAACAAAGACAGATACAAAGGGGATTAAGAGTTAGGTCAGTTGAGGAGACTATAATGAAACATAAGTGGGGTAATAAGTACATCTGTAGATCGGGTGACTTATAGAAAGACTCATGCAACTGGCTGGGCCACTCGAGAGCTATATTGAGCCTTTTCAACAATTTTTATGGTTTGTTTTATTTGGCTATGAAAAGGCATTTTTCAATGCTAGAAGGTGTTAATTTTAGTGGAATAGAATAACAGCTCGTGCTTAAGTGTGCCAGTGGTCTCTTTCGTCTCCTTTAACGGGACTAAAACCTTTTTTTCACATCTGCCTGATCGCACATGCACAGCCACAAACATCTGTCTTCTTGAAGCCTTTATTTCCTTTTCACCACATCCGACTTTATTCTGACAGCTGAAACACAGCAGCTTGAAGGATTCTCATTACTGTGAAAAAAAAAAAACAGTCACAACTGGGTGAAGCATAACCATGATGGATTCAAGATTTCCTTTTATTTTTTTTCATTAAAGTTTGAATTCAGTTTCAACACATGTTAGTCCATTGGCACAACACAGCCCGTAATTGACAAACTTCTGGTACCAATTTAAGAAGAGACAAATAAGCATGTTTCCTGTGCTTTGGACATATCCTTCTAGCCCCTTAATAATTACTATGCAGTTTGATCATCTCTTGCTCCTCAGTAATTACCACACAGCTTGATCATTTATCTCTAGTAAAATCTTGTCTTGATCGTACAGCTCTTACACAATGCCAGGTACTTATTATTTCCAGCTTAATTCAAGCTTTTATATACCTCTGTATGAATGACTGAACATATTATGTGTCATGATCAATAGAATATATAATATTCAGTGGTGATGGACATAATGCTTTCATCTTTAAAAGAAAAGGCTGCATTGTTATTGGTTACTATGGGCAACATAGTTTACATTTAAGGTATTTTTTTTATTCTTCAGACATTTCAAAATAACTTCAACCTAAAAAAGGGGTGAGCAAAAAGATACATTTTTAAAAACCCATGAAAAGAAAAATTCCACAATTCGGATATTTTTTTTTTCTGCTAATTTAATATATTTTGTATAAATATTGTATACATTTGTTTGTGATCACCTGTAAGCATTCTGATATTTTACTAGACTATACAGGAATCTAGAGAATCATTAGAACAAATGACACTGCACACATACAAAATGATGTCAAAGATATTTTATCACTGATTAGAATAAGTATGTGCCAGACAGAACAAATAGTGTCACTGTGACTTGAGACAGCACATTCAATTATGTGACTGTGACAGAAAGTATTCCCTCGTTGCAAATTCAGTAGGTTCCTATCTCAATAAAACATAAATTGTTGACGTTGCGAGAGCAATATACGCAGAATTTGTGTTTACATCAGTGCCGCCTCTGAACTCCATAAATCACACTTTCAAATGTTTCATTTGCTTTCCCCATTTTGTGTGTTAACCTTTTGTAGCTCTTGCAACTGTTCCGTGTTCCCCTCTGGATCCCCTGTTCTCTTTGGCAGGGTGCCTGAATAACAATTTATTCTTTATAATGCCCCAGCGGCTCCTAAATTCAAGAGAAAAGAATATCAGAACATGTTGACATAGAAGCATTTGGTCAGACACCACTTATATCATCAAATCATAAATGGTGTTGTAGCTCTTTTTGATTTGTGTATTTATTGTAATGATGGTGTCATAAGCCTGGAATAAAGCACATAAGTGTACTAGTTTGTTACACGTTCAAAATGTCGTGTAGGATTAGAAAAACAAATAGTTCTGCTTTATCCAGCACCACTCTGTTCCTTGTTCTCCTGGTACCACAATTCATTCCTATTTAAGGAGAACTTGTGACTTCTGGCATTTCTGATTGTTTTTTTAAAAAGCATTTGTTCTTTCTCCATAAAATATAAATTCTGTGTCATCTTCTCCATTAAATCTGTGTTGTGCTGTTCCTCTGCTATTACTTTTAGAAATGTATTGTAGAATCTGTCAGATGGGTGTTACTATTCCAGTTTTCGAAGCGGTGTGTCACTGTACACACTGACTGTCAGCACTGATTGGACAATGTCAGTCTGTGCAGGGACACACCTCGAAATAGATTCAATAATAAAGTTCTCGAAGGACTAACAGAGGAACAGTACAACAAAAAATTATAAGAGAAGATGCTCTAGAATTGTTATTTTATAATAGACACAAATATATACTAAAACAGACATTTCAGGAATTGCCATAGATCCTCCTAAAGGTTATGCCAAAAACAGAGATGCCGCACACCTGTAATCGGTATCGGGTGCTCAGTGGAAAAACCGCTAGCCTACATACCAATGTAGAAAAAGATCCACGGCACTCCTTGAGATTGCATTGCACAAAGCTGTCATATTCTTTACACCAATGGTAAACAGAGAAATACTTATTCATCAACTCTCCATGCCTTATATATGAAATGACATGAAGGTAAGTAATCCCACAGTCCGACGTTCATCTCTGGGTGACACATCAGACCATGAGGTTAATTACTACTATATCCAGGGAAAATCCAATTGCACTCACAAAAAGATAGGATGAAAAAATTGGCGTGCTTTATTGCATGTCCAAAAAAGGCAATGTTTCAGCTCACTCAGAACCTTTCTCAAGTATTTAGTCAGCCACCGATTGTGCAAGTTCACCCACTTAAAAAGATGAGAGAGGCCTGTAATTGACATCAGAGGTAGACCTCAACTATGAGAGACAAAATGAGAAAACAAATCCCGAAAATCACATTGTCTGATTTGGAAAGAATTTATTTGCAAATTATAGTGGAAAATAAGTATTTTTTTCAATAACAAAAGTTCATCTCAATACTCTGTTATATATCCTTTGTTGGCAATGACAGAGGTCAAACATTTTCTGTAAGTCATCACAAGGTTGGGGCACACTGTTGCTGGTATGTTGGTCCATTCCTCCATGCAAATCTCTTCTAGAGCAGTGATGTTTTGGGGCTGTCGCTGGGCGACACGGACTTTCAACTACCTCTAAAGGTTTTCTATGGGGTTGAGATCTGGAGACTGGCTTTGCCACTCCAGGACCTTGAAATGCTTCTTACGAAGCCACTTCTTCGTTGCTCTGGCGGTGTGCTTGAAATCATTTTCATGCTGAAAGACCCAGCCACATTTCATCTTCAATGCCCTTGCTGATGGAAGGAGGTTTGAACTCAAAATCTCACGATACATGACCCCATTCTTTCTTTCATGTACAAGGATCAGTCGTCCTGGTCCCTTTGCAGAGAAACAGCCCCAAAGCTTGATGTTGCCACCCCCATGCTTCCCAGTAGATATGGTGTTCTTTGGATGCAACTCGACATTCTCTCTCCTCCAAACATGAGGAGTCTATTTTGGTTTCATCTGACCATATGACATTCTCCCAATACTCTTCTGGATCATAGGAGGGGAGAGAGATTGTGGCCTCTTCTGGATCATCCAAATGCTCTCTAGCAAACTTCAGATGGGCCCGGACATGTACTGGCTTAAGCAGGGGACACGTCTGGCACTGCAGGATCTGAGTCCCTGGCGGTGTAGTGTGTTACTGATGGTAGGTTTTGTAACGTTGGTCCCAGCTCTCTGCAGGTCATTCACTAGGTCCCCCCGTGTGGTTCTGGGATTTTAGCTCACCGTTCTTGTGATCTTTTTGACCCCATGGGTGAGATCTTACATGGAGCCCCAGATCACGGGAGATTATCAGTGGTCTTGTATGTCTTCAATTTTCTAATTATTGCTCCCACAGTTGATTTCTTCACACCAAGCTGCTTACCTATTGCAGATTCAGTCTTCCCAGCCTGGTGCAGAGCTACAATTTTGTTTCTGGTTGTGGACAGGTGTCTTTTATACTGATAAGTTGAAACAGGTACCATTACTACAGATAATGAATGGAGGACAGAGGAGCCTCTTAAAGAAGAAATTATAGGTCTATGAGAGCCAGAAATCTTGCTTGTTTGTAGGTGACCAAATACTCATTTTCCACCATAATTTGCAAATAAATTCTTTCCAAATCAGACAATGTGATTTTTGGGATTTGTTTTCTCATTTTGTCTCTCATAGTTGAGGTCTACCTATGATGTCAATTACAGGCGTCTCTCATCTTTTTAAGTGGGAGAACTTGGACAATTGGTGGCTGACTAAATACTTTTTCCCCCACTGTAGGTATACATATATGCTTAAAAAAGGTCCTAAGGAAGGACTGAAAAGTTGCACTGTCATGGGTGAATACATTTTATCACATCTATGAAGATTTTTTGGAGTGCTGTGGATTTTTTTATATTATATATAAATTATATATTATTATATAGTATTTATATATATATATATATATATATAAATATATATATATATATATATATATATATAGTGAGGATTAGCGGTCACAACAGAGGCAGGCACAAGCGTGTTGGTTGCAAACAAAAATACAGGGTTTTATTTTCACTGACAAAACAAACAGCAAAAATAACAGAAAGTCTTGTGCAGCAGGCTTACCTCAGCCGTTTAACATGCATCAAAACAGAGGTTAAGTCCAGCATCAAAAGGAACAAACATGTACTCCACCATGTAGCTGTTGAAGTCTCTGGGTAGCAGACCCCCTGGTTGTGTTTGGTGGACAGTAGCAGGCTCCTCTCTCCTGCTCAGCAGCCTCTGGAGTAAAGGGCTCCCAAACGCTAGTCAGCATCAGGTTGTCTCTCTCACCTGGTCTCTTCCTGCACAGGCTTTAAAGGCCTAGGGACACCGGTAAAGCATGGACCGGAGAGGTGAATGGCCTCCTACCGACGCTACAGTCGTTCTGAAAAAAGACAGCCCAATAAAGCTGCATAACAGCTATACTAAAATACACAAACATGAGTAACCTATGGTTACTTATCTAGACTGCTGTCTTTTCCCCCACCGGTTCCTTGGTGGCCCCACTAGTGCAGTTCTCCTGCTATTCTTCAGATGTTTGGAAAGGCCGGGATGTACCACTGGATCGGCCTCCTTGACATCCCTTGAACTTCCCTACTATTTGCAGCATTCTTGTAGGGACATATCTTCCGTCCACTACTTTCCCTGCTAGTTGCTTACAATATATATATACCTAAATTTGGTCTATAAGTATTTCTCTGTTTACCAATGATGTAAAGAAAATGACCACTTTGTTCAACACAATCTCAAGGAGTGTTGTCGATCTTTACAGCTAGTGGCTGTGGAGATGCAATACCAGACGCAGCCTATATGCAAGAGTGGCATTGTTTCTATTTTTCTTCTAATCTATAACAAAAGAAAGTTGCATATAATACAAAGATTTGTGGTTTGGATTACTTTCAACCACTAGTTCACACTAAGATTTAAACCAAAGAGATCACGCTGACCCTTTAAAGTTGAAACCTAGTGAACTGTATTTGTGAGCACTAGCCTGAGAATATGGTGATGTTGGACTAAAAACATTATTGTCTGAATATTGCAGATTGAAAAAAAATAACTTAAAAGTCAACTAACAGCATGTTGTATGAATAAACTGGTATTCTGTCTATACTTTATGACTAATAATTCAATAGATCTATAGTTTCTAATCTTTTATGTAAATATGGGCAAGTCTTCATTTCCCCTATAATTATGCAGGTGGCAGAGGTGCTGGTGATGAGTGTCATTATCTAGCTCTTCCTGTACTATAACATAGCCAATCTTCACAGGAGTCCAGTGGTGACATCTATGTAGTGTGTCACCTGTTGGCATTTATGGAATAAATATAAATAATTAATTTCAGATGTAATGTTACGTATCGTGCCTAGATGTGTTCAAAAGTTAAGAAACACCCCACATAGTTTTCCATGTTGTTCAAGCTGAACTATAACGGTATGTTCACACAACGTAATTGCGGGGCATACAGTACACTCCACAATTACGCTGGTTGTTTGGGAGTCACGCTGATCGGCGCACACTCCTGCGATGTGGGGGAGGGGGGGCGGCAGCCTGCCAGCCCATAGACATGCATGTCACTTATCTCCCAACGCGAACCCAAATCTCAGATTCTTATCCATTGCATTGAGGTCCACCTGCCAAAGATAACACTCGAGAATTATCCTACATAATTTTGTCATGTCTTTCAAGCTGAACCACAAGTAGCAGATTCTTAACTCTAGTTTCATGGTCCACTTCCCAAGATAACATGGATAGTTGAGTAGTCAGAAAAATGTGACATGAACCGATCCTAACTGTGCTTGGGAAATTTTTTTGGTCTCATTTTCTGTTAAGTGTTAATAAAATAGTTTGGGTTTGAAAGAACCTGTCAAAGTTAAAAGAAATTCATATTAAATGCTTGATGTGAACTGTTATGCTAATTAAAGAGAACCTGTCACATAGATTATGTCCCCCTTGCTGAGTACAGCACAAGCTATTGACAGACATGCTGTTTCCAGCACTGTGTCCCTCATTCTATAAGCTGCAGTAGTTTTAGAGCATCTGCTACTCAAATTTGCAATTTGCAGTCTGCTCTTCAAGAGTGGGTGTTATATCGTCCACCCGTGGCTAGTCCCGTCCACATGTAATTTATTAACAGGTTTCTACCTATTCACAGTTATAGCCAGAATCATCTATGGGTGGGCAGGACTAACAACTGCTCATAAACAAGCTGGACTCATGTCTGGCAGAACAGGCTACAAACTGCTAGATTTGAGCATTAAATGCTCTGAAACTGCTGAATCTTACAGAACAAGGGACACAGCGCTGGAAACAGCAAGTATATCCCTAGCTTGTGCTGTCCTCATCAAGGGTCTCATAACCTGTGAAACAGGTTCTCTTAAATTCTGGACAATGAAAAGCATTTATGGATAATATCTAAGAGCAGGATATGATGGAGAAAAACTGAGCAGGATTTAGTCGTATAAATCCTGACAGGACTCCTTAAGACAAAATGGAAGTTGTGCTTACCCTGCCCACATACAGTGATTTACAGCCCTCCCTGCATCAGTGTGTATACAGCGCAAACTGTCAATCACTGTCAGCCATAATTTCATTTTAACTTTTTAGGATACATTCTTCTTTTTCTTCAGAAATCCTGCACTAAATCATTTAAACATATAAGGTGGCATGTATCAAATTTGGCATTTAAACGTCAAATTTCATGCGCATTCTAGGCTACTATTCGCCTAGAAAGCGCCTGATTTATGAATCCACTCTACAGCGGGTCATAAATCAGGCACTTTCTAGCGCTAGTACGACACTTTGAAAGTGGTTGACCTATTCCAGCTGTAATGCGCCTAGAAGTGCTGTAGCGAAGCTCTAAATCTATAGCTTCGTACGTTTCTAGCGTCTTCCGCCTCCCGCATGTCCCCCAAATTCGGCCACATTACAAAGTGAAGTGGGCGCTATGTAATGCGGCTGATAATGGCGTGTGGTACATTTAAAAATGTAGCGAACGGAGCTGCGTCTGACATTGGGCTGAAAAGACGCCAGATATCTGGCGCAGTTCCATTCATACATGCCGCCCATACATCACAGAGTTTAGCTTCTCTCCCTGTATCACATACTGCTCTCATAGGGATGCATAAACCACCTGACAAGTTCCCTTTAAAGGTTATACTGGCGAATAATGAATTATCATGGATGTACATATGTAAATCTAGCATTTCCAAAGCCATAAAGAAAAAGGAGTATTCGCTAAGTTTCTCAGGACAGGAAATGTGTACCATACTTTATGGCCCTAGACTGACACTAATTTCAGCAATAAAAATAGTACAAAAGGGAGTTTAAGTATTGTATGATAGCCTTCTGATTTTAAAATAAGGTGGCCTGGGTGGACAAACTTCACAATTAAATAGATCTATAATAATGAATTTTGTTGAGTTATATTGCAAAAGTTAGATGGTCTCAGATGTATAAAAACTCAAGTGTTAATGAGATTTTAAAAGGTATTCTGAGATATCCTGGTAACAGTATTTTTTTTTCTTTTCTTCCAGCAACCCAGTGTAAACATGGAGCAGTGTATGACACCTGTGGTCCTGGATGTCTAAAAACTTGTGAAAATTGGAATGAAATTGGACCTTGCACAAGACCGTGTGTGGCTGGTTGTCACTGTCCAGCTAATTTAGTACTTCACAGAGGAAAATGCATCAAGCCAGCGCTCTGTCCTCAACGGTGACACAGATGTTTCATCAAGAACTTTTTAGTGTTGATGGTTTTCTTTAAAACTCTCAGCCAATGAAGGACTCCAGTGTTTGGACACGGGACTTGTAAAATTATTTCAAGCTGAAACATTCTCACACGGACACAAGTGACTAATATAAATATGATATATATAAATATAAATACAAAATTATACATCATTTATATAAGCAAAGAAAACCAATTTATTATATGTATATTTTTTGCTATAATGTTTATGTATTATTTTTAGGATTTTATCCTTTAAACTATTTGAACAATTGTATAAATAAAACAGATGTTTCTAATTGAATATTGTGGCATGAGAAAAAATACTCCTTAACCTTGTACTACATTTTAAGAAGACTTTTTGTGGCAGTGCCAGACGGGATTTATTTCAGCATTTGGATTGAATATACAGTGGAAGCATGCATCTCTGGAGCTGAACATTTGTCGAGGACCTGCTAATATACATAGAAAAAAATATATACAACTCTTAACTTACTGCTGTGGTGACAACTTACTGGGTCTGAGAAATCTATGAACCTTTTATTATTCATTTTATGTATAATGGAATACATTGAAAAGAGACAGACAAATAGACAGACAGAAATGTATGAGCTTTTTTTTAATTAATTTTATGTATAATGGAATATATTGAATAGAGACAAACTGACAGATATATAGATGGATAGATAAATAGATAGATAGATAGATAGATAGATAGATAGATACTGTAGATTTTATTTTAAGGAGATAAATTATTTGACAGTTAAAACACAATTTTATATTTATTAATAGTTTAATAGTTTTCATTCTCTAAATACACAGACCGTTTTATTATACAGCTTTCATATCTGTCAATGGGTGAGATTTATATTAGGTATTAATAGAAACAGGAAAGCTGTACGTAATAATCTGAATGACTTTGACAGAGTTCAAATTGGGATAATAAATAGACTGAATCAACACCTCCAATGTCAGGTCTTGTGGAGTGTTCCCAATGTATAGTGTGGAGCAAAGACTTGCTTGTTTGGTCCAATCCCATAGACGAGCTACTGTAGTAAAAATTGCTGAAAAAGTTACTGCTGGCAAAAAGGTGGCATCTTGTTATGTATGGGGCTACGTAGCCACAAACTATTTTGAATGCCTGTGTTGACCCCTTTACACCCACACTAGGCACACAAGGAGGAAAAATGGAAGAAGGAAGACTGGTCTGATTAGTTACTTTTTCCATTATGTGACACACAGCTGGGTGTTTGCACGTTGCTTACCTGAGCAAGAGAAGGCAGGCAAATAGAGATAGTGTGATGCCATGAGCAATGTTCTATTGGGAAACCTGGGTTCTGGTGTTTATGTGGATGTTAATTTGACAAGTATCACTTAGTTTATCATTGTTGCAGACTAAGCAAAGCTCATCATGGCAACAGTACTCCGAAATGGCAGTGGTCTTTTTATACAGAATACTGCATCCTGATATACCGCAAATATAGTTTAGGAATGGTTTGTGGAATATGATAAAGACTTAGCATTTAAAATTGCCCACATTCTAATTCAATTGAGCATCTTTAAAGTGTGTTAGTTCAAAAAGGTAGGATCCTACACAATGTTAGGCAGGTAGTTGTAATATTCTGGCAGATCAGTGTATTCATGCATGTATTTGCTGCATTAGTCACAGATCACAGTTCTTTTGTAATAAGTGAATCATCCATGTGTCATCAGAGAATAATAGGTCTGACACATGATGGAATTTCAGGTTTTAGTAATGCTAATTCTTGCCACTTATTTACAACTTTCATGAACATCATATATCTGTATACTTTAAAGTTACCCTGTTTGGTGATTTATGCTGCCCTTCAGGATATGATCGAGAAGGAGAAAGTGAGCTCTGTAACCTATAGATTTACTACATTTGATTTGAAGCAGGATTTGTAAGTACAAATCAGAGTAAATCCTGAAAGACTTCTTAGGAGACGCAGTGAGTACTCAACGTCCCATCCACACACAGTGTGAAGGATGTTAATTATCCCATGTGAAAAAAGTATGGAAGAAAAGACATGCAAGATAAAACAATGCACACATAAATAATATAACTAAATATTTTATTAATTACAAAGAAACAAGCACAACATAAAAATAATTAAAATGACCAAAAAAGGATAAGAAACTCAAAACCTTATTTGCATGAATAAGCAAAGAGGAAATGAGACCAGAATAATATTTATATCTCAAAGTATAAGTATACAAAAAAGGAAACCAGGTACTGTATTTTTCGGACTATAAGATGCACTGTAACATAAGATAGACCTAGGTTTTAGAGGAGGAAAATAGGAAAAAAAATTTGAAACAAATAGTGTGAGCTGAAGGGTAATTTTTATTGGTACCATTTTGGGATACATGTGACTTTTTGATCCCTTTTAATTCCAATTTTTTGGGGATATGAAATACAGGATAAAGGATGTTACATTTTAATAGCTTGGACTTTTATGGCCGTGGCGATACCAATAATGTGTAACTTTGTAACTTTTTTTTGTTGTAAAACCTCAAAGTGGGTGATTTAAACTATAAATTGTAGTCCCCTTAGGGTACTTGACCATGAGGGGGGCACAATTTCTTGTCCTATATACAGTAGTACTGTTGTACTGCTGTATATGGGATTATCACGCATTACATATTACATGGTGTAATAGGTGTACATACAAGGCAGCTATGGAATTCTGCATGAGTCTTCCTCCTGCCATGACAACCGATCACCCCCTGCAATTACGTTGCGGGGGAGGAGGGGTTGTCAGAGGGAGAAGTAATGAGCAGCACCATACCTCATTCAACTAGGCACCGCGGCATCTAAAGTGTTAACAGCAGAGACAGAGCCAGCTCCGTCGCTGTTAGCGGTGGCTGCCGGCTGTAGCGAACAGCCGCCACACAGTACTATCTCAGACTGGCAGGAGACTGAAGCTCGGCGATAGTATGGGAAGCCAGTGCTGGGGTTTAACCACTTAAACCTTGCCACCAGTTTCTCACAGCATCGCTCCTCTCCAGCTTCCTGCAGCTCTGAGATGGTACCTTCGGGCTATAAGAGGCACCCCTATTTTTTCCCCTAGACTTTGGGGAAAAAAGTGTCTTATAGTCCGAAATATACGGTAAGTATCAAAATAAAATAAGATTAATATATGTATAACCAGTATATATATTTATTATCTAGAATGGTGAGGGTACCTGAACCAAAAGTATACTAAAAAATTATGAGGGATAAAGTGCTGGAGGAGGCAAATAATCCCCATACACATTGCTGTGAAAAACAATTCTGTCAGGGATGACGAAGGACTCCTCTTATTTATGCTTCTTTTATGGGTTTTTAAAGGAGTATTTTGCAGATATTGATATGTATATATATTTATTTATATATAACTGGATTTCTTTGTATATTTATACATTCGGATATACATAATATAGTGTTGTTTTGGGCTCATTCCCTCTTTGCTTATTCATGCAAATAGGGTTTAAGTTTTCTTAGTCTTTTCAGCATTTTTAATTGTTCTTATATTGTATAGGTCTCTGTTTTTGTTTCTTAGTCATTAAAAACATTTAATCTTATTATTTAAACATTCAATTTTATTATTTATGGGTGTGCATTGTTTCATATGGCATGTATTATGTTTAGAGATGGGCGAATTTCTCAAAAATTTGATTCGCCGACTTCGCCGAACTTCCCGCCAAAATTTATTTCGACCCGAACTAATTCGGGACAAAACGCGTTTAAAAACAGCTATTTCCTGGCTGTAGACAGCCTTTAGGGTGCAGTGGAACATTGTGCCATGCTTAAATTTGCAGAGAGAGCTTGGTTTTGTCTTCATACAATGCTGTGTTTTAGTATGACATGCACATGACTGCCGCCGCTCTTAGAATCGCTTCACTCTAAAATTCCCTGGGCACTTACAGGGGCAAAACTGATCAAAAAACTGAAGCGGGAATGCAGCCTGACTTAGTCATGGCAGCGGCAGCTGGAAAAAAAACAAGCTGAGGGCTAAGATCCTATGATAGCGTCGAAGAACACAGTAGTAGGTTACTGCAGCCGGCACAGGTCTCAGCACAGTAAGGTGACGTCACGGCAGGGGTCACTCCACGAGGGCAGAGCTTTAAACCATCACAAAATATGACAGAACCTGTTCTGTTAAACGCTGATACATGTAGAGGCCCCCCGAATGAGTGGAAAGGGTGTCGGCAATAATTTTGCGTTGACGTCTCTGATCATTTTGCCCTTCCTTTCATCCGTCAGTGTCCACTTTCAATCGGTCAATAATCCACCAGTATTGCTAAAGCCAAAAACAAACAGGAATTGATCCAAAACAGAGATGCCCAGTAAATGGGACATTTGCGTTTCTTCTGTGTTCTGTATCCACTCCTGCTTTTGGCTAGACAATCCTAATCCTTCCCATTCCTTCTGACAGGTGAAAAGTAGGGGAAAACTAAACATAGTGGCAACGTCATAGAGTGGTGAGGGTGAAAACAGCATTAGGAAACCACAGGATGTTCCAGTGAGACAGCAGTCACTTGGCAGCAGCATGAGTAGGCCACAGAGTGGCACAATGACAAATTCTGGAGGTGGCAGCAACATCAGGAGCCCACAAAGTAGCACAATGACACAGTGTGGAGATGATGGCAGCACCAGCATGAGGTCAGAGAGTGGCACAATGACAATTTCTGCAGGTGGCACCAACAGGAGTAGGCCACAGAGTGGCACAATGACAGAGTGTGGAGGTGACGGCAGCAACAGCAGCAGCATGAGGTCAGAGAGTGGCACAATGACAGAGTGTGGAGGTGACGGCAGCAACAGCAGCAGCACATACCTCCCAACTGTCCCGATTTTGGTGGGACATTCACGAATTAGGAGGTGTGTCCCGGTGTCCCGAGTTAGAAGCTTAAAGTCCCGAATCTCTGCAGCGCGTTTTGGCCATGCCCCCTCTGCTGTTTGGCCATGCCCCCTCCATATTGTGCTGCCACAAGCATACACCCTACCTCCTCCTGCTCACAGCATAGTTAGGTTGAGCAAGAGTGTTTTCTATTGGTGCACAGCCCAGCAGTGTTGCTGGCTCCTCCACCTCCAGTTCAGTGGGCTTCTAGCAGCTCGTGCTGTCTGTAAAGTAGTGCAGCATCCAGCATGTCCTGGGCTCCCTCTCCTGCATGTCCTGGGCTCTCCTGCATTTCCTGGGCTCTCCTGCATGTCCTGGGCTCTCCTCAGGGGCATTGCTAGGGTCCTAAAACATCCGGGGCCCAGGCCCTTTGTGTTTTGCTCAGTAGGGTAGGGTTCACACAGCATTTTTCGTGCCTCATTGTGAACTGTGGATGTGTTTTTACAGAGAAAAACCTTCTGTTCCTGTCACTAATTTTCTGCATATTCCACATAGCTCCTGTCAATCTCCTCAGCAGTCACTGTACAATGAAAATCAGCGCTGACAAATTTACTTTTTCAAAACCGCTCACCTCCATATGACATATGTGCAATACCCCTAAACAGTCACCAAAACATACACCTATACATGGAGCAAATCTATCAGACTAATGATTGTTACTAAAAAACACTCCTACAAAACCAAGACCCAAAACTATTACTACTTAAGGATCAAATAATCCTGCCAGACCCTGACCAAACGCGACCCCCACATGTGACTATCAGCTGTACACAGGCTCTACAGACATATATTACCGCCATACAGGGACCATATAGTGGTAGATACTAGTTGTAAGTAGATGCTCTGCAGAAATATAAGTGATTACTCTGCAGTTACATTTAGTGACTCACAGGAGACATCTTTTTTGATCAGCGTTGTTCACTTTCCCTTTTCTTCTCCAACTGGTTCACACCTTCATGCTGATTTCTCCCGGCCAATACTCGTCCCTGCAGATTTGGACATTAATATCTTAGAATCCTCACATTTCCAGCAACTCCTTACTTATAGGTATATAAGTCCCCTCAGTTAGGTAGGTGTATAGGTTCCCTCAATTAGGCAGGTATATAAATATAGGGTCACTTAGGCAGGTATAGGGTCAATGTCAGGCAGGTATATAGATATAGGGTCACTGTGAGACAGGTATATAAATATATGGTCCTAGGCAGGTATATAGATATAGAGTCACTCTCAGGCAGGTGTATAGATATAGGGTCACTTTCAGGCAGGTATATAGATATAGGGTTACTCTCAGGCAGGTATATAGATATAGGGTCACTCAGGCAGGTATATAGATATAGGGTCATTCTCAGGCAGGTATATAGATATAGGGTCACTCTCAGGCAGATATATAGATATAGGGTTACTCTCTGGCAGTATATATAGATATAGGAAACTCTCAGGCAGGTATACAGATATAGGGTTACGCTCTGGCAGTATATATAGATATAGGGAACTCTCAGGCAGGTACATAGATTTAGGGTCACTCAAGCAGGTATATAGATATAGGGTCACTCATGCAGGTATATAGGGGGGGCACAGGAAGGTATGTAGGGGGCATAGGCAGGTATATAGGGGCACTGAGGCAGGTATATAGGGGCACAGGCAGTATATAGGGACTCAGGCAGTATAGAGGGGCTCAGGCAGTATATAGGGGCTCAGGCAGGTATATAAGGGCTCAGGCAGGTATGTCCTGGGCTCTCCAGCATGTCCTGGGCTCTCCAGCATGTCCTGGGCTCTCCTGCATGTCCTGGGCTCTCCAGCATGTCCTGGGCTCTCCAGCATGTCAGCTCTCATCAGAAACAACTGCAAAGTAAGCACTTAAAACCTCTACCCCTGCCAAGTATTCTACTGGTGGCCTCAGTTACAGGAGGCAGGTGCTGCACTAACTCCTGTGTCACTATACTGACCCCAGTCCATCACATGTCACTATACTGACCCCAGTCCATCACATGTCACTATACTGACCCCAGTTCATCACCTTTCACTATACTGACCCCAGTCCATCATGTGTCACTATACTGATCCCAGTCCATCACAGCTATTTATATGGATTTCTGTTTATACAATACATTACTTTATATAAATACATATCTATGGACCCAGGAACGCTGCGGTTGTGTTGCCGCTGGTCTGCTGGAGGGGCGGGGCATGATTGTGAGGTCAGGTGTGGTTAGAGGCATGTCTTTTGAATAATGTCATGTGGTTAGGGATGTGGCATGGTAAGATGTCATGTACCTGGGTGTGGTTAGAGGCATGACCCGATGTGTCCCTCTTTGTAGTTTCTGAAAGTTGGGAGGTATGGCAGCATGAGGTCAGAGAGTGGCACAATGACAGAGTGTGGAGGTGGCACAAACAGAAGTAGGGCACAGAGTGGCACAATGACAGAGTGTGGAGGTCACGGCAGCAGAAGCATGAGGTCAGACAGTGGCACAATGACAGGGTGTGGAGGTGACTGCAGCAGCATGTAGTCAGAGAATGGCATAATGACACAGTGTGGAGGTCATGGCACCAGCAACAGCAGCAGCAGCAGCATGAGGTCATAGAGTGACACAATGACAGAGTGTGGAGGTGGGTGGCAATACCAGTCCCTGGTAAGATGGTGGTAGGCAGATGGAGAAACTGTCAGCAGATATGTGGCATCAAGCGGGTGACGGCATTAGAATAATGGCTGAGGCAGGTAGTTTGAATCCAGACTCATTTCTCAAAGTTTTGGTGAGGCGTCATGGCTGATGTAATCTGACGCCTAAGGCATTGGTGTGTGGAAATCCTGGCTGATCCACGCCTGATTCATCTTGACAAAGGTCAGTCGTTCCACATTTCCCATGGACAAGCGGGTTCTCCTTGGGGTAACGATGGCCCCCGCCGCACTGAACACCCGCTCTGATGCCACACTACTGGCCAGTCAGGACAGCTTCTCCACTGCAAACTCGGCAAGTTGCGGCCACACATCCAGTTTGGCTGCCCAGCAGTCCAGCGGATCTTCTAACTGGGGTGGCAGAGTGCTGTCCAAGTAGGCCACCAAATGCTGGTTCAGGGTCTGCTCCAGGTCCATCTACTGCTGCTGCTGCTGCTGGTGAGTGCCCTCCTCACTAGGCGGGTGAAGGAAGCTGCTCATCAGCGACTCCAGACTTAGGATGCTGCTGATGGATCTGGTACTGCTCCTATCCCCCCCTCCTTCCCACAGCAGCCGTGGCATTGGTACATGAGTGCTGAGAAACCCCCCGGTCAGACCTGTCAGAGGATGGACCATGCTGCACATAGGCAGCAGCCAATGACTACGGAGGATCTCTGTATAGTATTTGAGTTTGTCCTCCCTCTCAGCAGCTGGAAAAAAGGCTCCCATTTTGGACCAGTAGCGAGGATCCAAGAGGGTGGAGAGCCAGAAGTCATCCCTCTGCCAGATGGTGACTATTCGGCTGTCACTAGCCAGGAAAATCAGCATGCTGCGGGTCATATGAGCAAGTGACTCTAAGGGACTACCTGCCTCTGTATACTGCCACGGTGCTTGGGGGTCATCTGCGTCGTCTTCCTCATCTCCATCTACCTCCTTCAGCTCCTCTCCTGTCACCTGTGTAGAAAAACCACTCATTTCACCAGACACTGCTTGTGCTCCAATGTCCTCCTCTTCCTCCAGATCAGTCGCCATGTCTCCAGTCCCCTGCCCAGACAGATTTTTCAGCATCTGTTCCAGGACATGAAGCAGTGGAATGACGTTATTCATCCCGTAGTCCTGGCAACTAACAAATAACGTCGCCTCCTCAAATGGCCTCAGCAAACGGCAGGTGCCACGCATGAGCTGCCACTGGCTGACATCAAAGTTAAACAGGAGAATACTCCTGTCCGCCTGGATCATCAAAAAATCGTTAATATCCTTTCTCTGTTCGTACAGTCGGTCCAACATGGGCAGGCTGGAATTCCAACGGGTGGAAACATCGCATATCAGCGTGTGTTGGGGGAGGCCGATCTGATGCTGCAACTCGAGGAGGGTGTGCCTGGCCATGTAGGAATGGATGAAATGCATGCACAGTTTCCTGGCCATTTTCATAATGTTCTGAAGATCGGTGGAAGACTTCAGGAACCTTTTCACAACCAGATTGAACATGTGCGCCATGCAGGGCGCATGGACCATCCCTCCTCGGTGCAGCGCGGACACCATGTTCCATTGTCCGTCACCATGGTTCCGATTTGCAGTTGGCGTGGAGAAAGCCACACATCGATTTCTTGCTGCATGACGCGGAGCAGTTCTTCCTGTGTGACTTCGTTCACCGAGGCAAGCCAGGTGTAGAACTACGTGACACCGCTGTGCCCTATACATGTGGTATGATGGAGCAGTACTTGTGGAGGCTGAGATGGTGGTGGTGATGGAGGAGGAGGCAGACATTGGTGCAGGAGCAGCAGTTTGACAACGTGGAGGAGAAAGCAGCATCTCCTGTCCAAGTTGTTGGTGTGGCTGGGCAGTAAGCACATTCACCCAGTGGGCCGTAAAGGACATGTACTGGCCCTGACCATAGTTACAGCTCCACACGTCCGCGCTGCCGTGCACTTTGGAAGAAACCGATAAGCTCAAGGACTGACCCACCTTCTGTTCTACATATTTGTGAAGGACTGCTACTGCCTTTGTGGAAAAGAAATTATGGCTTGGGACTCTCCACCTTGGCTTGGCACAAGCCATTAGATCTCTGAACGGTGTCCACCATTTGGAAAGGGAGGGACTGTAGCACCAACAACTTGGACAGGAGCACGGTTAGCTTCTGCACCTTAGGATGGTTGGACGCATACTGTTGTCTCTTTGCAATCGCCTCATTGAATGACTGGCCGCGCCATGAGTAGCGAGGAGCAGGAGCATCTGGACCGGGAGGTGATGGCAAAGAGAAATAGCTCCCTTCTGCAGAGGTGGTGGAGCCCTGACTGGCTGAAATGGCATGCGTGCCACTGGGCGCTGCTGCTGAGCTACGTTTCTCCCAGGCCACCGGATGGTGACGCTGCTTGTGTTGATGCATGGCCGTGGTGCCAATGTTACATCATCATCGATTATTGTTTGATCTTCACTGATGTCCTCCTCAACGGTCTTGGTATGCAGAGACTGACCCCTCACAACATGACCTCCCATGCCATTCTCCACAACCATAGTTTGCCACCTACTGCAAGAAACAGGGCTGTCGGCCCCACTTCTTCGATGCCAAGTAGCTGCTGACTGTCCTCAAATTGTTCATCCTCACTGTATAGTGGCGCTGAGCCCAGACCACAAAGTAGATCTCTGGCTGAGGGAACCGGATGGGATAGAGGCGCGTTGAGGACAGGTGAGGGCTGCTGACCCACTCCCGCGCCATGCCAACTAATGGTTGTGTCTGACGTTCCCACCGACTCTTGGCTGGGGTTGTCAGATGTCATCTGAGAGGAAGTGGATGACCTAGTCGACCAATCAAGAACCCTTGGGTTGCTGGTCAACCCATATGGAGAACATATGGGAGACATTAGGCATAGGAGAGAGACCCCTTTAGCGAGACACGTCTGGCAGGAACACGGTGGTGAAACAACTGGCATTACATTTTTGTGTATTGAAAAAATACAAGTAACTTCCAGAAAAGGGAATATTGATAACAGATTATTGTGTAAGGAAACTGAATGGATGTATCGACTTAAATCATTGCAATATTAATATTGATAAGCTATTTGGCATAATACAATATGTATATCAGTTCCTAATACCCCTTTCCTCAGACTGGGAGTCAAGCTATTAGCCTTTAAATCCCCTAGGAGATGAACCGGGTGCCAATATTACTCACGGCGAGGTTAGCGCTACTGCGCGTGACCGGAGAAACTATGACGCCGGCATACTAGTGGGCGCATGCGCAGTGTGCCGTATTCACTGCAGATATGAAACTGTAACTGCGCATGACCGGAAGAGTCAATCCGGTATCTAGGATACCTGCTTGATGCGGACGCATGCGCAGGACACCGGCGAGGACGCCGAGTGATTTGGCGCGCCTCAACATGAACCCTGAGATGAGGAACAGGGGGAAACACGTCGGGAAAATAGGATTTCTGAGAAAGCAACTTAAGGTCGTATCTATCTATGTTGTATGATTTATTGTTACTTGACCTAAGAGTTATATTTCTTGTGGGAAATAGGATTGTTGAGAAATCAACTTATGGTCGTATTTATCTTTGATATATGATCTATTGTCATTTGACCTAAGATATATATATTCTTTGCTTCTTTCAGTGGTGGTGTGTTGTGTGGTCTAGTCCCTTTGATTGAGACCCTAGTGACATACACTCTGTGGTTCTCATTTATGTGAATAATATCTATGAAATGTGGTCTAGTCCCTTTGATTGATACCTTAGTGACATACACTCTGTGGCTCTCATTTATGTGAATAATATCTATTAAAACCCTATTCAGGGATATGAGAGGAAATAAATAGGTTAGTCTAGGTGGGGCCGACCTTTTCGGGACGACTACCCTACCAGCATTAGGTTTAGTATAGGGTGTTTGGAGGGACAGCGATCTACACCACCTATAGTGTGTATTGACAACGGTGATTTATGCTGCTTAGGAAGATTTTAAGTGGTTTATGATTTTATAAGGATCTAATAAAGGTTATATTAGATTTAGAGTTGGTAGTTTACCCTGCAGTGATATTTTGACTTCCAGACTCTCGTTCAATATTTAAGAGAAGTTGTTTCAGTGATGCTTGTAGCATGCAGCTCAAGGATGTAGAATGTCAGGATGAGGAAGTCCAAATGAACGATTAATGGGCCATAATATTAAAACTTAATAACTTTTAATGTTTCGATATAAAACAGCAATTAAGCCAAAACATCTCTCACAAATAGTAAAGAAGGGGTACTTAGTATTTTGAGCTGTGGTACAAAACTATTCATTCCATGGATATTTCCAAAAGTTCACTTCTTAACCCCAGCCGGAGCTTTCCAACAAGACGCCAGGAGACCGGGCAGAAAGTGTCTGTGCACGTAGCACGCAGCGACGTTTTGGGGAGGCTCCTCCCCTTTCTCAAGCATACAACCTATATAGGGCTAATAGCAGACACATGTGTCATCCTAAAACCTAACATAAAACATAAAAACAAAAATAATTTAAAACCATTACAAGAATGCCTTGAGACTAAATGTCTCATTGATGCCCTTTGGAGCCATCGCATCTAAGCGATGAATCCAGAAGGCCTCTCTTTGGAGCAATTTTCTTTTTAACTGCCAATTCTCCTGACATTTAATGCATTCTAAAACGCACCAGCGTAATTCCGATAAGGTATGTTTTTCTTTAACAAAGTGACGGGCTAATGATGTTTCGCCATAACACTTTTTTTCCTCGTCCATTTTTAACCAGTCACTTTTTTGGGAAATAAACTGTCTAATCATAGATTTATGCTCATTAAGTCTTATTTTGGAGGCCTGCATATGGTGCCTTGATTGATATAGGGGGCTGTGCTAGATATGTGGCAGCTTGTTCAAAGGACGAGTAAGTCAACTGTGCTGATGATGATGACATTGCGGATCCAACGTGGTCTTTTCAGCAGAATTTGCTTGCGAGTGCTTCTTCACTGGACGAGGAGGAAGACAGTGGGGTAGTGTCAGGGTCCTGCCTCAAAAAGGGAGAGGGCAGTTGCACAAGTCCACTGAGATTATACCGCCAACTATGATCAGTGGAAACACCGCTCCTCGCTTATCGCCGTCGAAAAGGTCCAGGACCTCTGAAGCCTGGGCTTTTTTCGATCAAGCCTCAGAATTGCCCAGCAATGTCATATGCCGCATTTGCGATAAACGCAGCAGTAGAGGGAAAAATCTTAAGTGTTTAACCACCACCAACATGTCTAGTCACATGCAGCGAATGCATGAGTTGAAATGGAGGGAACACTTGGCGAAAAAAGGCCACACCGGTCCTGGGCTTCCATCCACTGTCACACCCTCTGTCTCCCCCTCCTCCTCCTCTGTCATTTTTAAGAACAAGCATTCTTCTGCTGCCCATGTCCCTTAGCAGCATGAGCAAGGATCAGCCTCAGTTTCAGCCTGCACTGTCGCCTGAGTTCCATCAGCACCACCAGAGACACAGCCTACCCCTTCTCCTTCCACCAGTTTCACCTGCACACCGTAAAATGGCCAGACTAGCAGCCAGCCTTCCATTTACCAGGTGTGGGAGCAGAAGAAACACTTTAACCCAAGCCATCCCAAAGCCAAAAGCCTGAATGTCGGCATTACCTGGCTTTTGGCCTTGGAAATGTTGCCTTTCCGTCTGGTGGACACAGATGGGTTCCACCACGTCATGGCCTTTGCCTGCCCCCAATACCAGATGCCGAGCAGGCATTTCTTTTAAAGAAAAGCCGTCCCTACCTTGGCCAGCCACGTGTCATCTAAAATCTCAAGCGCGGTGTCTGCATCTATGTCCGGCAAAGTCCATCTGACCACAGATACATGGACTAGTAAGCACGGCCAAGACCGCTATATCTCTGTGACAGCTCACTGGGTGAGCTGGGTGGATGTCTCTGGTGATGACGATAGCTCTCAGGCTCGATGGCGCACGCTCTTCAAAACCACAGGGATGGTGCAGGGTTCTTTCCCCCAAGGTCCACGAGTAGCATCACGTACCCAGAGAAACCAGGCTGTGTTGAAAGTGATATGTCTTGGAGACCGTCAACACACCGGTCAAGAGCTGTGGACGGCTCTGTGCAATGAGATCGAGCGGTGGCTGGGTGAAAAGAACCTTGTGCCAGGCAATGTGGTAAGTGATAACATGCGAAATCTCCTGTCTGCCCTTATAATCGGTATGCTGGAGCACATCCCTTTCCTTGCACACATCATGAACTTTGTCGTCCAAATATTTCTAAAGCACTACCCGGGTCTGGACTGCCTGCTGAGGAAGGCTCGAGGTCTGAGCTCACACTTCCGCCGTTCGTACCCTGCTTCATCCCGGCTGGCTGCGTTACAGCGTCAGCTTGGCCTCCCCGTCAACCGTCACATTGTTGACGTGGCAACATGCTGGAATTCCACCCTCCACATGCTCCAGCGATTTTGGCAGCAGTGCAATGCCATTACGCAGTACGAAGTGACACATGGCCTGACCACCAGTGGTGTGGACCTCGGGGTGTTGAGCCACCGAGAGTGGAGGCAGGTGAAAGAGCTCTGCACCATCCTTGCGAGTTTTGAAGAAGCCACCAAAATGGTCAGTGCGGACAATGCTCTTGTCAGCATGAGAATTGTGGTGATCTTAGTTCTGGAACAATCAGACACTCTGAAACAGCAGGTCCCACCAGCGACGGAGAACTAGACGGATACAGATGCGGACACAGAGCCTTTCTCTCTGTCAAATCCAGAAGGCCCGAAAGTTTTACAACTTTATCGGTCTTCATTAGGCAGTGGTTCGGGGTCCAGGGCTGGTGCAAGGCGGTGCCTCAGCTCTCAGAGTACATCATCTGAGGCAAGTCAGGGCTATGTTGAAGCTGAGGTGGAGGAAGTGGAGGAGGAGGTATTCCTGGACACTGACATTACCGATGTCCCTGCCGTGGAAAGAGGTTGGCACGGATTTGAGGCGGAGGAGGAAGATCAGTTTGCTAGTGCCCCTCGACCCAGAGGCTTTGGAAATCAGGGCTCCATCTCTCACATGAGTGCTTGGATGCTCTATATCCTCCAACATGATCCTCGCATTAAGGCAATCAAAATGAACAACAGTTACTGGGTGGTCACCCTCCTCGATCCCCGGTTCAATGCAAAACTCAGCACTTTCCTTCCACCCACCCAATTTGAGATTAAAATTCAGGATTTGGAGAACGTGCCTTTGGTCAACTGGAACATGTGTTCGTTGTTTTAAAAGTTTTAAAAGTCACGGTGGAACAACTTAGCAATGGACAGCGAAAGTGCCAAGTACCCGTAGCGGCGCGCAGCAGCAGCATTGTGGCAGAAGCCAAATTTGGGTGACCTGGGGCAATCCTTATTTACCACCTCACCAATGTGTAAGCGGGGGCACAAATACTGACACAGAGCCCGGCTTAAGATCATGGTGTACGACTATCTGGCTTCAACACATGTTTTTGGGGAATGTTGGCCCCAATCAACTTCTGGGTACCCAAAAATGGAAAAGGGCCCCGAGCCTGCTTGTATGCCTTAAGGTTTGCCCTCCCAGCGGGCCAGCTTTCATATCTGAGGGGCCCTTTCACACGTGGGGGAGCATTAAACCAAACGCATTCCGGCTTTCCCCCGATAATGTGGACGTTTTGAATTTATCAGATGAACAGGGTGGATTCCGATGTGTTGTGGCCAATTGGGGGTCACGTTTTATTTCGGTTACTTCAAATCTCTTCCGAATAAATGGTACTTTTTAAAATTTGTTTTTAAAAAGATCACTTCTTCTGCAATTTTATTCTGAGTCCCAAAAGGATTTTGCTGTTTTTGTGGGTTGGAACTGTAAAAAAAAACCAAATTTTTTTTTGGTTTTATGAAAAAAACGTATTCCATTTACTCATTTTCATGAAATTTTAAGCATGTCAATTTTTTTAGGGTCATGGTGTATGAGATACAGCATAACAAGGTCCTTTGGAACAGAAAAGTGATTCTAAATGGCATTTTACCTCACAATTTTTAACAGTGTTGGAATCATTTTTATAATTTTTTTTCCATGTTCCTGTGAAAAAACAGCATACTACAGGATTATTTAAAAAAAATTTTGTTTCTAACAGGGAAATTTTTTTACATTTGCGAGATCTAATTTCTGCGAGGACTCATGAATAGGGGGGATGCGCATAGTTTCACTAAATTTGCCCTTTTGTTTGGGATCGGTTTTTGTGCGAGTCGCAGAAAAGGTGCCCCCCTGTTTAAGGTATTGAGCTTTTGAATCAAAGTGGGGCCTTAAGATGTTTTTAGGGTTCACCGGGTAGTGGGGGTTCCCCCCCTTAGCGCGGGGATTTAAATTAGTTTTTGGGAAACGGAGCCGTGGGGACACATCACTGGGCTTTAAAATATTCGGCATCGATGAAGGATTTTATTTTCCCCTGGAAAATTTCCCCATGACCCAGAGGGAAAAAAGCGTTGGGGAAAAAGGGAAATTTTGCCAAATGAGAAAGGGGAAATAAAAATCATATGAAAGTAAAAATACTGCTTTGGGCTTTGGAAAAGAATGTTTTATTATCTTTTATTACTAGAAATTATACATTTCTTAAGGGGAAAAATTATTGATAGAAAAGTAAATGCTGAGATATAATTTGCTCTATCTTTTTGTATATAGATTTTTAGAGGTTTTTGTTTTTCATCTTTGTCTTGGGTATTGTTAAAAGTGACAATTAGTGTTGTACATGCATATATTTGTTCTCATTTAGATTGTTATTTAACAGGGTAGCCATCAAAAGGAGGGGCCCCCCCTTTTTTGGGGGGCCTCCTTCTTCATTTTTAGGATTTGGGGGTGGGGAAAATATGGTTTACACGGACAATACTATTGGAAACTCTATTTGGGGTGTTTGTTGTGTTGAATACCCCAAATTCACGTGCATGGTGTTATGTTTTATGTTGGTACTTTTTTTTGTGGGTATATATTAAAATTTATTTTGAATGGGTTTATAAAATTCGTAATTTTTTTTCACATTTTTCCAAAATTGGCCCCAAGGGTATGTTTTTAATTTTTGGGGGGATGGGGCTGTGAAATCGTCATACGGCCAGTAAATTGGGTTTGTAACAGAAATTTTTCTTTACAATTGTCAAAATTGGCTGAAGGATCTGTTTTTTAATTTTTTGGGGCATGGTGTTGTGGAAAAACGCTTATACTAAGGGCCCTTTTTAAAAAATGTGTTTTTTTAAAAAGAAAATTTTTCTTCAAATTGTAAATGGCTGAAGGGATGTTTTGAATTTTATGAGGCATGGTGCTGTCAAAAAACGGAATAGGGGGCACTTTAAGGACAATATTGCAAAACACTTGTTTTTGCAAGTCTTAAAAATTTAATAAAAATAATCTTTATTTTTAAAAGCCCAAAACATATTCCACAGCACTTTACAAATTTCAAGGGTAAACAACAGTCATTAAAATTTAAAATACTTACAAATGAGAACAAGGGTGGGGCCGCCGGAGAGCTTACAATTATTAGGGTGTAGGGGGTGAAAATAGGGGAAAAGTCCCAAATTTACAATGGCCCCAGCCATGTTTCAAAAAATAGGGGGGGTTTACATAAAAAAAGGGATAACCCCCACCCTAAAATACATCTATATAAGATAAGTCCCCGGAGTGCCCAAGTGCAGGGAGTGACAGTTGTGTATAGCTTTTTGGGATTTGGTGGGCCAGCCCTGAAGATGTATTTTTGGGGCCCCTTTAAAAAATGTGGGGTTGTGAATGTGCTGATCGCCCGCTAGCATATCCGAGGAATTGGTGCCGCCCGTGTGAACGTAGGCGGGCATGGGAGGGTTCGGATTGATTGGGAATGTAGTTGGATATCATCAGTAGAGCGGAGGGAGAAGGGCACGGGTTAGACGGTTTGACAGAGACTTAGGGAGGGAGAATGTAGGGTGGAGCACGCGCTTGTGGAGCGCTTTAATGGGTGAGGGAGTGTGAGTTGTAATTACTGTTTCCTGTATGGATGGGCAACCGTTGCAGTTGAACTGACAAGGGTAGAGGCATCAGTATAGCGAGCTGGAGAGAAAGGAACAAGCCTGGCTGCCTGCATTACTGGAACAGATTGGTGAGGGGAGAGTTTGCAGAGAGGGGAGACGAAATAAGGCAAGGGAGTTGCAGTGTCAAGACGAGAAAGATTAAGAGCAGTAATGGAGGAGTTTGAGTTAGTTTCAATCATAGTGAGGAAATGGGACGGATTTTGCGGAGATATTCTGAGGTGCAGGTGACAGGGAGCGGGCTAAGGGTTTGGATATATGCGGGTGAAAGGTCAGATCAGAAATCAAATAAATATCCCCTAGGGACAGCTGGCCCCTGCTGCCTAGGTGAAAATGGATTGTACCACATACAGATACAGAAATAGCAGGGGGGGGGGTTGGTTAACTAGATGGCGGGATAACAAGGAATGCTTCAGTCTATAGTAGAGGTTTAGTTTCAGTTGGACGGAGAAGAACATGATGTCAGAGGACGCGGACAGGACAGTCACTCTAGGTGTTTTGTAGCAAAGTGTGGAGTGATGTCACGGGAGAGGGTGGTGTATAATTGGGTGTTCCATCGCATAGAGATAGTAACTGGAAGGCCAAATCTACTGATGGGTTAGTCCATTGGGCGGCTGTGTAAAATGGAAAAAGAGGAGAGGACTGAACTGAATCCCTGAGGAAAAAACCAACAATCAAAGAGGTTAGGAGGAAGAGGAGGTAGATCCGGAAAAAGTGGAACTGAAGATAGCGGTCAGAGAGGGTAGGACGAGAACCAAGCCGGAGAGAGCGGTGTCTTGGTGGCCAATGGTGCTGAGCTTGCTGAGGTGGAAGATGGTGATCAAACAGTTGTCAAAAACGGCTTGCAGAGAAGAATCCAAAGAACTAGCAATCTGTAGTGAGAAAACCCATTAATACAATTAAAAAAAAAAGAGAAACACAAAGACTAGTGGGATTATCCTATTTCAAAAATTGTTTTCTAGAATTTAAACTACTATTAAAAATTGCATGTTCGAAATAGTGATTAAAATATTCCTCGCTTGAATTGTACAAAGGGGAGTTACAGGAAACTGGAACAGATGTAGGTTATTCAGAGGGACATGGAGTATGAAAGCACATCGCACCCAAGAACAGAGGACTTTCCTCCAGGCACGTTGAGCAAAAGAGAAAAAACAAAGCCAGGAAAGAAAGGGAATTCTGGGTGGAAACTGGAATGTGTTTCAACCGACCAGCATTTCACAAGTGGATGCTCAATTGGTCCCGCACTCATACGGCGGGGCATAGTGCTCTCGTAGAGGCAGATAATTATCCTCTAAGCCACGTACCAGGTCTTGACTGTGTACTGGGAAGGCTGGAGGTCTAATCTCACCACTTCGCTTCCACACTCTGCTTCAGCACGACTGTTTTTTCGTGTGTGCGTCATAAGGGCATTTTTGCTGTGGTTAATAGGGGATAAGTCGGAAGCCTGTCTGGAGGCACTCACCGACCCACGGTACTCCGGCCCTGCTAGCTGAACTGGCGTGTTAATATATGAGGAATGCCAGGGCCAAGGCTGATCACCACACCCACTGTTATTACCGGCCCTGCCCAGTGTAACCTCGGGAATCACTTTTTACGCCTCACCGCCCTTGTTCAGTTAATTGCTTCTCAACAACACTTGACAGTAGGAATGCAGGATTTTCAAGGGACAGGGGCCTAGGTTGATCTACTGGGGGCATCTAGTTTAGTTTGTCACACAATGTCGAGGTGTGATACAAATTGTCACAGTAGAATGGCAAGTTCCTCTAGCAGCCAGCAGTATTGGAACACTAGTTTTTTTTTTTTTAATATAATTTAATTTCTTATTTGCCAAATAAAAATTTTCTGCTGATGGTCCCATATGGGCACCTATGCGTTTTTGGGTATGCTTGCGTTTTTAAGGTGATAGGATTTTCGTGTCAATGTCATATCACTAAAATACTGCTCAAAGGACTACTTTTTCCAAGCACTTTTTAATCTGTGGCTCATTCAGGTTTTTAGGGTCATATGCGGTCACCAGGGGACAGACTATATTCAATAGTCCAGTTCAATAAAATAGTTGGTTCAAAAGACTCATTTTTTTTTCTAGAACACTTTTCAATATTGTGGGTCTCGACGCAGGTTTAAGGGCTCATGGTACATCCAGGACAGACTATTTCATTGTCGCAGTTCACGCAATAAAATGGTGGGTTCAAAGACATCCTTTTTTTCCGGACACTTTTTTAATCTGTGGGTCATGTTGATTTAAGGGTCATGCTGCAGTCCAGGACAGGCATAGTCAATGGTCCAGTTCTACTAAATAAAATCATATAAACAATATAAAAATAATCTGGTGGTATCAAAGACTACTTTCTTCCGGCACTTTTTTTAAGCCTGTGGGTCATGCAGGTTTGAGGGTCATGCTGCGGTACAGGACTGGATGAGTCAATGTCCACTTCCACTAAAATACTGTTTCAAATATTATCTTTCCTTCGGCACTTTTTTATTTCTGAGGGTCCGTAGGGGTCATTGTGTGATTTTGTGGTAAGGCTGCAGTAAAGGGATCAGGGATAGTCGAATGTCCATTTCACTAAAATAGGGGTTTCATAATAGACTTGTTTCTTCCGGCACTTTTTATTCTGAGTGTCATCATGGGACCATGTCTTTTCTGGTTTTTGGGGTCATGCCGCTGTAAAAAGAAAACAAAAGGTCTTAGAATGAAAAAAAAAGTGTAATTTACCATTCTTTCAAGGCCATCATAAGAACAGCGGTTTAGGTTGTTCCAACCTCTTTGATCACGTTACCAAATCATTAATGAGTAATTTCGTTTCCAACCCACACAATATTGAAAGTAGATGCAGGAATATATGAGACAGGGCTTGGTTGAACAATTGGGGAACCCCTCAGGGCCAGTGACCAGCTGAACCTCCACCGTTCGCTGGTTGGGTGTTCTTGTCCTGCCACCAAATATGTGACGAGGAGGGTTGGTCCGCTGGTGCAAAAAGAGTAAATAGGGGTCTCTGCCTGGTGCCATGTGGCATTTCCGAATACGGTGGTTCTTGTTTTGTGTGAAAGGGGCCCCTTTGCCCGTGCTAACGCTATACCCGCTTATGGCTGGCCGTCATTTCATGTTTTTTGGTATGCATTTGAACATAATGAATTATTTTAGACTATGAATTTTTTTTGTGACTTTAATTAAAAACCTTTATTGGTCGTGCATAAAATGTTAGCACATATCGGTTTTCTGTTCGTGAATGTTTATTTCCAGCTTATCCTCACCTCGTTTGTGTGTAAGAATGAAAGCTGTTTTGTTCCTTCTCAATAGACTTTTCATGATCATGGAATAAGCTGTTATCGATGTCGAACATGATTAATTTCCAATATCTGTATTGACTCGATTACGGAGTTGTTGACACAGTCGCTAATCCCGTACTTTAATTTCTCTTTCTTGTTACATTGGCATCTCTTGGTTTATGGCCCGAGGCTCATCTGGGAAATGCTTCTGGTATTTTCTTGTTTGTTAGTGGGCACTTTGCAGTGTATGGATACTCATTGGGCTGAAAATCATGTGACCTCATTTTATCTTTGGTGCTGCATTTCAGTTTGAGCATTTACTCTGTTCTATACACTTCAAGCAGGGACGGGTCTTTTGACGTTAAACCAATTAGCGTGTTATAAATAAGCTACTGATAGTCTCTTCTAATACACAGAAAAAACGGCTTCCATCCCACCTACAGCTTGAATAGAGTTAGCGATTAGAGGGATATTTTCACTTCTTATTTAGTTAGAGAAAGTTTTAAGGATATCTACTGGTGTGTCCAGCCGCAGGGGGCTCGTATCTCCGGCCAGCCCTCTGCCTGCTTACCTGACCACGCACCTGCCACAGCTTCTGTCTCCAGGCGCGCGCGCCCCCTCTCCATAGGGTGCGCGCGCGCCGCCTCTGTTAAATTTTAAGGGGGCCAGCGCTCACCAGGTAATTGGGTTATTGGTTCGGTCGCTGCCCTATTTTAAGTGGCATTTTCAATGTTCCACTTGCGGGATTTTAGTTGATTAGCTTATATGATATTGAGAAATGAGTTCCCAAAGTCTTATTGAATTACCGTGTAATTGTATCGTATCATTTGCCTCGTCTTCGGACCACGAAACTTGCGCCTGCCCTGATTTTACTGGCTTGTCCTGGACCGACAGAACCTTGCCGCCTGTCCTGAACTTCAACTGCCTGTCCCCGAACTATAAAGCCTGCCTTACGATTTTGTTTTTTTTTGTTTACCACGGCTAAACCACCTCGGCTGCCTCCGCAAGCAAGTCACATCAGAGGAAGCGAACCTGGTAGACTCCCGCTGCAGCAAGTCCATCCGCTTTGCGGAGGGTTCTGGTGAAAACCGGGACCTACTTAGATTCCACTCCCTGGCATGGCTTACGCCATCGCTTGCGGTGGTCCAGAGGATCCACTACCGTTGCCCGTGACAGTAAGATCTGGCCATGGATCCCGCCAAAGTGCCTCTGCTGAGCATCGCTGATCTTACCACCATCGGAGCTCAGCAGTCACAGCAGATAACTCAACAAGTGCAACAGCTCAACCAGCTCTCTGCCATGATGCAGCAGCTCCTAGCCGCCAAGCAGCAGCAACCGACTCCTGTGGCCTCCGCTGTACCCGCAGCATCTGCATCGTCTGCTGGTCCGAGGCTTCGTCTGTCTATGCCGTCAAAATTTGATGGGGACGCCAAGGCTTGCAGGTGCTTTATCACCCAATGCGCACTGCATATCGAGCTGATGGGGAACAAGTTTCCTACCGAAAGGTCGAAGGTGGCGTTTGTGGTCAGCCTTCTCTCCGGCAAAGCCCTAGCCTGGGCCACCCCTCTCTGGGACAGTGACGACCCAGTAACAGCAAATCTTGCTACTTTCCTCACCGAATTCCGTGGTGTTTTTGAGGAACCTGCCCGAGTCTCCTCCGCCGAGACCGCCTTGTTAAATTTGCACCAAGGAGACTCTTTGGTAGGCGATTATGCGGCTTTAGCTGCCACCTTCAAGAAGGGCCTCTCCAGCCAGATCAAAGATGACCTGTCTGCCCGTGATCTTCCTTCTTCGGTAAGCGAGCTTATCTTTCTGGCCACTCGGATCGACATCCGTTTTTCGGAAAGGCAAGAAGAGCTCCGCCAGGAGTGTGAACCGGTCAGAACTCACAATTTTCCTCGTCTAGCTCCCGTATTTCTAAGGCCGCCACAGTCATCTTCTCAGCCAGCAGCCGAGGAGGCCATGCAGGTGGATAGAGCCCACCTTTCCTCGCAGGAACTTTCCCGAAGACGTGAGGAGAACCTCTGTCTCTATTGTGCCAGTCCAGAGCACTTCCGCAGGTCCTGCCCACTCCGTCTTCAGTGGCTGGGAAACACACGCACCTAGGGTAGGTGGGAGAGGCGTCCATAGGTGAGAGCAAGCCTTCTCCTCGTCTGACCATGCCCGTTCTAGTCGGGACAGGGTCAGGGATTCAGTTTCAAGCTTCAGCCTTCCTGGACTTCGGGTCTGCTGGAAATTTCTTGGATGCTGCCTTGGTGTCGCCTCCCCGTGGTCCGCCTAGTGAAACCCCTGGTTATCTCCTCTGTCAGTGGGGAGACACTCAGTGATCTGGTCCGGTTCCGCACCGAGCCCCTGTTCCGTCAAGTGGGGGCACTCCATAAGGAGAGACTTACATTTTATGTGTTACCCCAGTCTTCTTCACCCATCCTCCTGGTGGCACACGGCCCGGTGCTTTCTGCTTCTCCTCCAGTACCGTCTAAGCCTTTGGCAGGCCTTCCCGTTCCTTATCAAGATTTTGCAGACGTCTTTTCCGAGAAGCAAGCCGAGACGCTGCCTCCTCATCCCCCTATGATTGCCCAATTGACCTTCTGCCTGGCACTTCTCCTCCTCGGGGCAGGATCTACCCACTGTCTTACCAGAGACTCAGGCAATGTCGGCCTACATTAAGGAAAATCTCCAGAAGGGATTTATTCGCAAGTCCTCCTCTTCAGCCAGGGCCAGATTCTTTTTCGTAGAAAAGAAGGATGGATCCCTACGTCCATGCATTGACTACCGGGGACTCAATAAGATAACCGTCAAGAAGCGGTACCCCTTGCCTTTGATCACTGAACTCTTCGACCGACTCCGGGGAGCCAAGATATTTTCTATATTGGACCCACGAGGGGCCCACAATTTAATTCGGATTCGTGAAGGCGACGAATGGTAGACTGCCTTCAACACCCGTGACGGGCGCTTCGAGTACCTGGTCATGGCCTTTGGACTCTGCAATGCACCAGCCGTCTTCCAAGAATTTGTCAACGACCTATTTCGGGACCTCCTGTATACTTGTGTTGTCGTTTATCTGGACGATATTCTGGTGTTCTCGGACGATCTAGTCTCCCATCAGGCCCATGTGCAGCAGGTCCTCAGGTGTCTAAGGGTGAACCACCTGTATGCCAAGCTCGAAAAATGCCTGTTCCATCAGAGTAGTCCTCCTTTTCTCGGCTATATTGTCTCTGACAAAGGCCTGCAGATGGACCCCACCAAGCTATCGGCCGTTCTGCTGTGGCCACGACCCATGGGCCTCTGAGCCATACAGAGATTTTTGGGATTCGCTAATTACTATAGGCAGTTTGTACCACATTTCTCGTCGTTGGTGTCACCTATCATAGTGCTGACCAAGAAGAATGGCAATCTGAAGCTCTGGCCACCAGTGGCAGAGGAAGCCTTTTTAAAGTGGAAATCTGCTTTCGCTTCTGCACCTGTACTCTCCTGGCCTGATACGGAGAAACCATTTGTTCTAGAGGTCGACGCTTCCTCGGTGGGAGCCGGGGCGGTGCTTACCCAAAAGGGGCCCAAGGGCAAGACCCTTACGTGCGGGTTCTTCTCGAAAGCCTTTTCTGCCGTAGAAAGGAACTACTCAATTGGCGACCGGGAATTGCTGGCCATCAAGCTGGCCTTGGAGGAGTGGTACTATCTATTTGAGGGAACCTGTCACCCGTCATTATCTACACCGACCACAAGAACTTCTTACATCTCCAGTCTGCCCAACGGCTAAATCCAAACCAAGCTCGCTGGTCCCTCTTCTTTCCCGGTTCGATTTTCTAATTCATTTCCGCCCGGCAGAAAAGAATATTAAAGCTGATGCGCTCTCCCGTGCCTCAGACGTGATTGGGGACGAACCGGTCCCACGGCACATCATCCCTCCAGAACGGTTGATCTCGGCCGCACCCATAGATCTGTGACAAATTCCTCCCGGCTAAACTTACGTACGCCCGGCTCTACGGAAGAGGATACTTTCTTGGGGACATTGTTCTCATGTGGCAGGGCACCCTGGGGTGCAAAGAATGTGCTCTCTCATCTCCCTTTTCTACTGGTGGCCTGGCCTGCTCAAGGATGTTCGTGAATTCATGGAATCTTGCGCTTTCTGTGCCCATAACAAGTCGCTTCATCTCAAGCCGGCAAGTCTACTCCAGCCACTGCCGATCCTCAACTGTCCTTGGACCCACGTGGCTATGGACTTTGTTACTGATCTCCCGCCTTCCTCTGGTTATACAGTGGTCTGGGTGGTCACGGATCGGTTTTCCAAAATGTCTCATTTCATTCCTCTGCCCGGTCTACCCTCTGCTCCCCACCTCACCGGTCTGTTCTTTCAACATATCTTCCGACTACATGGACTTCCCCAGCATATTGTTTCGGATTGGGGGATCCAATATGTCTCTCTTTGTTCTGGCGCTCCCTCTGTACCCAACTCCAAGTGAAATTGGACTTCTCTTCGGCCTACCACACTTAGTCTAATGGGCTGATACCTGAGCCACTTCGTCTCTGAACATCAAGACGACTGGCCCAACCTTTTACCTTGGGCTGAGCTTTCATACAACTCTCTGGACTCGGAGTCGGCCGGTGCAGCCCCCTTCTTCATTGTCTACGGGCGACATCCGCGCCCACCTCTTCCACTCTCCGTATCTCCCGAGGTTCCTGCCGTGGAAGAATTGGTCCGGGACCTTTCGGCTATCTGGGATCAGACACATCAATCCCTGCAACAGGCTTCCGCTCGTACAAAGGCACAAGCCGACAAAAAACGAAGACCTTCCCCGATCTCTCCTGGAGACAAAGTGTGGTTGTCGGCTAAATATATCCGTCTCAAGCTCCATTCGAGGTGCTGAAACGCATCAACCCAGTGGCATATAAGCTCCATCTTCCTCCTACTATGCGGGTCCCGAACTCCTTCCACGTCTCTCTCCTGAAGCCTGTTATCCTGAATCGTTTCTCCCAGAAAGCTGTTTCTCCTACTCCTGAAGTGGATGCCACCAATGTCTTTACAATTAAAGAGATTCTGGCCATAAAGATGGTCAAAGGAAAGCTTCATTTTCTCAATGACTGGAAGGGGTTTGGGCCTGAAGAGAGGCCCTGGGAGCCTGAAGACAATATTCTGGACCGTAATGTAATCCAGAGATTCCTACTGGCCAGAAAGAGGGGGAGACCGAAGGGGGTACTGTCACGGGTGCCCCTGCGACCCTCCCCCCGGGTCGCAGGTGCACCCGTGTCCCGTTGGCGAGAGGCACCGCGACCCGCATGTCGGACTGCGGCCGCTCTCGTATCTCCGGCCAGCCCTCTGCCTGCTTACCTGACCACGCGCCTGCTGCAGCTTCTGTCTCCCGGCGCACGAGCCCCCGCTCCATAGGGCGCGCGCGTGCCGGCTCTGTTAAGTTAAAAGTGCCAGCGCACCGGTAATTGGGTATTGCCGGTCGCTGCCCCTATTTTATCCTGGCCTTTCCTGTTCCGCTTGCCAGATCTTTAGTGCCATTAGTCTATTGAGAAAGCGTTCCCGAAGTCTTATTCTGATTACCGTATACCATACCATTTGCCTCCATCCATCGACCACGAATCTTGCCGCCTGCCCTGACCTTCCTGCTTGTCCTCGACCACGAACCTTGCCACCTGTCCTGACCTTCCTGCCTGTCCCCGACTACGAGCCTGCCTTACGACTTTGTACCACGCTACACCTCGGCTGCATCCGCAAGCAAGTCATGTCAGTGGAAGTGACCTGGTTGGATCCCGCCGCAGCAAGTCCATCCCGCTTTGCGGTGGGCTCTGGTGAAAACCGGGACCTACTTAGATTCTGCTCCCTGGTGTGGCTTGCGCCATCGCTTGCCGTGGTCCAGAGGATCCACTACCGTTGCCCGTGACAGATATTTTGCAGCTCAGTGTGTTCTGTGATCTTCAATTGAAAAATTAATGTTTTCTACCACTTTTTTGGCCAGCAGACCTCTGATAGCAGTTGAAATTGTCCCTGTGTTTTCAGTTCTATTGCAATCACTGTTATAGATGGGGGAGGGGGGGGCAGGAGGAGAAGGATTTGATAAGAAGATATTTTGCAGCTCAGTGTGTTCTGTGATCTTCAATTGAAAATCATTGTTTTCTACCACTTTTTTGGCCAGCAGAACTCTGATAGCAGTTGAAATTGTCCCTGTGTTTTCAGTTCTATTGCAATCACTGCATGTCAGTGTTCCCAAAAACTGGCTTAACTTATCCCTATAACTTTTAAATAGTTTTATTGAAGTCCATGCGTCTGTTTGGCTCAAGGAGCTCAGTTGTACGCATATTGTGTTATACATATTTCCTAGTAAATTACGCCTGTAGTCAGTGGTTTGAATGCTGCCATATTAATCCACATAATTTTTAAATACACATATTGCAGTCCGTGTATCTGTTTTGCGCAAAGAGCTCAGTTGTACGCATATTGTGTTATACAGATTTGATAGTAAATTACGCAGGTAGTCAGTGGTGCGATGGCTGCCATATTAATCCATATAATATTTGAATACTCTTATTGCAGTCCGTGCCTCTCAGTTTGGCACAAAAAGCTCAGTTGTACGCATATTGTGTTATACATATTTGATAGTAAATTACTTCTGTAGTCAGTGGTGCGAAGACTGCCATATTAATCCATATAATATTTAAATACTCTTATTGCAGTCCGTGCATCTCAGTTTGACGCAAAGAGCTCAGTTGTATGCATATTGTGTTATACATATTTGATAGTAAATTACGCCTGTAGTCAGTGGTGCGAAGGCCGCCATATTAATCCATATAATATTTAAATACTCTTATTGAAGTCCGTGCATCTGTTTTGCACAAAGAGCTCAGTTGTACGCATATTGTGTTATATATATTTGATAGTAAACTGCGCCTGTAGTCAATGGTGCGAAGGCCGCCATATTAATCCATATAACTTTTTAAAACTTCTATTTCACTCAGTGCGTCTCAGTTTGGCGCTAATCGTGCACTTGTAGCTTGTTGAAAACTATCAATTGCTAGTCCTACTGGGCAGTTGTAAATCTCAGGGGCTGAAGAAAGAACACTGTTGATTTGGTGTTACGGTTCTTCCAACAGACCGCATTTCACAGATATTTGATAGAAACAATTCTGTTTCTAATCCTAGTTGGCTGTTGGAGATTAGAGGGATTTAAGAATAGCTGTGATTTGCCATCTTTCAATAAGAGACTGTCAAAAACTCTTCCACACCTTTTAAAAATTTTTATCTTTCTGAACATGTAGCGAACTGCAGGTGGTAAGCGAGCAAAGAGGGGTGTAGGACATGGAGGTAGAGGTACAAGAGAAGGTGCTTCTTCCAGTGCTGGTGACAAAACGCAAGCCAGCGGATCATCGGTTGCAGGACCGTCAGGCCTGTCATCGCTGGGTCGGTGCTCTGTGAATCTCAGTAACGAACATTGTCGCCAATCTGTTCTTCAGTGGTTAATGCAACCTGCATCCAGCAGTCTTACATCCTCTTCCTCCCAGTCACAGCCACAAATGTCGTCATCATCATCGTCAGCATCCGTCCAACATGAATGCAAAGGCAGCCCAAATGTCAACTCAAGTACCCACTACTGTGGATAGTCCATTTTCTGAGGACCTCTTTGATGACAAAATGTGGTTGGGGTCAGAAGGCATTTCAAAAGATCAAGAGGCCAAAGAGGATGATTTTGTCTGCTCGGACACCTAATCGCTGATGCCACCAGAGGAAGAGAAGGAAGACGGTCAATCGGCAAAAATCCCGGGCGGTCGGCAATGCCTTGCAGTGCCTGTCGCTTGTAGCCCGCAGCTCCTGGATGCAGAATGTCAGGACGAGGAAGTCACCTGTGTTGATGATGATGATGACATTGCGGATCCAACATGGTCTTTACAGCAGAATTTGCTTGCGAGCATTTCATCACTGGACGAGGAGGAAGACGATTGGGTAGTGTCAGTATGAGTCCCGCCTCAAGAAGGGAGAGGGCGGTCGCACAAGTCCGCTGAGATTATTCCGCCAGCCATGATCAGTGGAAACACCGCTCCTCGCTTATCGCCGTCGAAAAGGTCCAGGACCTCTAAAGCCTGGGCATTTTTCGATCAAGCCTCTGATTCACCCAGCGATGTCATATGCCGCCTTTGCCGTAAACGCAGCAGTAGAGGGAAGAATCTTAGGTGTTTAACCACCAGCAACATGTCTAGTCACATGCAGCGAATGCATGAGTTGAAATGGAGGGAACACTTGGCGAAAAAAGTCCACACCGATCCAGGGCTTCCAACCACTGTCACACCCTCTGTCTCTGCCTCCTCATCTTCCGCCACTTCCAAGACCAAGCGTTCCTCAGCTGCCCATGTCTCTCAGCGTCATGATCAGGGATCAGCCTCTGCTTCTGCCTCCACCATCGCCAGAGACCCATCCTACCCCTTCTCCTTCCACCAGTTTGGGAGCAGAAGAAACACTTTAACCCAAACCATCCCAAAGCCAAAAAGCCAGAATGTCGGCATTGCCTGGCTTTCGGCCTTGGAAATGTTTCCTTTCCGTCTGGTGGACACAGATGGGTTCCGCCACGTCATGGCCGTTGCCTGCCCCCAATACCAGATGCAGAGCAGGCATTTCTTTTCCAGAGAAGCCATCCCTGCCCTGGCCAGTCAGTTTCTAAAATTACAGCGTTGTCTCATCTGTGTCGGCAAGTCATCTGACCACCGACACATGGACTAGTAAGCACGGCCAAGGCCGCTATATCTCTGTGACAGCTTACTGGGTGAGCTGGGTGGATGTATCTGGTGGTGACCATGGCTCTCAGGCTCAGCACTCGCTCTTCAAAACCGCAGGGATGGTGCAGGGTTCTTTCCCCCAAGGTCCACTGGTAGCATCACGTGCCCAGAGAAAAAAAGCCGTGTTGAAATTAATCCGTCTTGGAGACCATCAACACACAGGTCAGGAGCTGTGGATGGCTCTTCGCAACGAGACCGAGCGGTGGCTGGATGACAAGAACCTTGTGCCAGGCAAGGTGGTGAGCAATAACAGGCGAAATCTCTTGGCTGCCCTTAAGATTGGTAGGCTGGAGCACATCCCTTGCCTGGCACACATCATGAACCTCGTCGTCCAGAAATTCCTAAAGCGCTACCCGGGTCTGGACTGCCTGCGGAGGAAGGCTTGAGGTCTAAGCTCACACTTCCGCCGTTCACACCCTGCTTTCTCCCGGCTGGCTGTGTTACAGCGTCAGCTCGGCCTCCCCGTCAACCGTCTCATTGTTGACGTGGCAACACGATGGAATTCCACCCTCCACATGCTCCAGCGATTGTGGCAGCAGCGCAATGCCATTATGCAGTGCGAAGTGACACATGGTCTGAGAAGCAGCAGTACGGACCTCGGGGTGTTGAACCACTGAGAGTGGAGGCAGGTGAAAGAGCTCTGCACCATCCTTGCGAGTTTTGAAGAAGCCACCAAAATGGTCAGTGTGGACAATGCCCTTGTCAGCATGAGCTTTGTGGTGATCTTAGTTCTGGAACAATCGTTGGACACTCTGAAATAGCAGGTGCCACCAGCGACGGAGTAGGAGAGGGACACAGATGTGGACACAGAGCCTTTCTCTCCGTCGAATCCACAAGGCCCGACAGTTTCACAATTTTATCGGTCTTCATTAGGCAGTGGTTCGGGGTCCAGGGCTAGTGCAAGGCAGTGCCTCAGCTCTCAGGGTACAGCATCTGAGGCAAGTCAGTGCTGTGTTGAAGCTGAGATGGAGGATGAGGTATTCCTGGACAGCGTCGTTACCGATGTCCCTGCCTTGGATTTGAGGCGGAGGAGGAAGATGAGGAAGATCAGTTTGCTAGTGCCCCTCGACCCAGAGGCTTGGGAAATTAAGGCTCCATCTGCTTGGATGCTCCATTTCCTCCAATATGATCCTCGCATTAAGGCCTTCAAAATGAACAACAGTTACTGGGTGGCCACCCTCCTCGATCCCCGGTACAAAGCAAAACTCAGCACTTTCCTTCCACCCACCCAAATAGAGAGTAAAATGCAGGAATTGCACCATACTGATTGATCAACTAGAGACATCTGTTGCGTCTGCTTCACATTCTTCAAATGTCCCGGTGGAACAACGTCAGCAACGTGACAGCAGTAGAGTGCCAAGTAGCCGTAGCGGCAGCAGCAGCAGCAGCAAGCATTGTGGCAGAAGCCTAATGGGTGACCTCTGGCAATCCATATTTACCACCTCACCAACGCATGTAATGCAGGCACACATACAACACACAGAGACTGGCTTAAGATTATGGTGCATGACTATCTGCGTCTCAACACCAATATTTTTGGATATGTTCCGGACCCAATCGACTTCTGGGTATCCAAAATGGATGAATGGCCCGCGCTTGCTCACCACGCCATAGAGGTGTTATCCTGCCCAGCAGCCAGCGTCATATCTGAGTGGACCTTCAGCACATCTGGAGGAGTCATTACAGACAAACGCATCCAGCTTTCCACTATTAATGTGGATCGTTTGACTTTCATCAAGATTAATCAGGCGGGAATCTCTGATGATTGTTGTGGCACCAATTGCCGAGGTCACCAATTAGTTGCCGGTTTACTTCCCATTCCTCTTCCAAAAGAAATGGTCCTCTTAAAAAAAAATTTTTAAATGATCATTTCCTCCTGCAATTTTTATTCTCAGTTCCCAAAAGGTCATTTTGTTGGTTTTCCGGTGAGGAGACTGTAAAAGACACCAATTGTACACGGTTTCATGAAAAAAAACATATTCCATTTACTCCTTACTTCATTAAATTTTTCCCCCCACTGTCAATGGTTTTGGGGTCATTGTGCTGTGAGGTACAGCTATAATCAAAGTCCTTTGGAATATAAATGTGGCTTCTAAGTGGAATTTCTCCCTCACAATTTTTAACAGTGGCTGAGAAGTCATTTTTATAATTTTTTGGATCATGTTGCTGTGAAATACAGCTATACTACAGGTCCTATTTTAAAAAATGTTGTTTCTAGCAGACATTTGTTCTGCACAATTGTCAAGAGTGGCCAAAGGGTCATGTTTTGAATTTTTTGGGGCATGTTGCTATGAAATACAGCTATACTACAGGTCCTATCATACAAAATGTGGTTTCTAACAGACATTTGTTCTTCACAATTGTCAAGAATGGCCAAAGCCTCATGTTTTGAATTTTTGGGGGCATGGTGCTGTGAAATACAGCTGTACTACAGGTCCTATTGTAAAAAATGTGGTTTTTAACAGACATTTGTTCTTCACAATTGTCAACAGTGGCTGAAGGATCATGTTTTGAATTTTATGGGGCATGGTGCTGTCGAAAACAGGAATAGGTAGGACACTGTTAATGGACACATCGCAAAATCACTTGTTTTTGCAAGATCTTTAACATAGCTAGCAATCCCTGTAGTGAGACAACCCATTTAATACATTAAACTACTAAAAAACTTGCATGTACAAAATAGCTGATACAAATATTCCTCTGAATTGTACAAGGGAGGTACAGGAAGACTTGAACATATGTAGTTTATTCAGAGGACATGGAGTATGGAGCATGGACAGAGAACAAAGAACGGAGACAATTTCCTCCAGAACGTTGAGTAAAACAAGAAAAAAAAGCCAAGTAAAAGGGCACCTGGGTGGAACAGGAGCGTCAACCACCAGCATTTCCAAGTGAAGCTCAATTGGTCCTCACTCATACGGAGGGGCAAGCGCTACCCAGGTCTTGACTGTGTACTGAGGAAGGCTGGAGGTCTTAGTTCACACTTCCGCTTCCGCACTTTGCTTCAGCACGACTGTTTTTGTTGCTGCGTCATAAGGGCATTTTTACCGTGTTAATAGGTGACAGATGCCAGCCTGGGCTCTCACCGCACCTACGGTAACTCCGGCCCTGCTACCTGAACCTGCGCAATAATAGATGACGGATGCTAGCCTGGGCTTTCACCGCACCCACTGTAAGTCTGGCCCTGGCAGATGAACCTCCGTGTTAAGAGATGATTGACGGCAGCACTGGCTATCACTGTTAGGGGCAATCAGGAGAGCTTCACATTTCTCTAAAAAATAAGATTTTGAAAAAAAGTTTATTTCTGTGAGGTTAAGTAGTGTCAAAAAGGGCTCCAGGGCTGGACACAAATTGAAATATTTGAGGCTTAAAATTTTCTGAGGCTGGAGTCACTATGGGGTCGCATCATTTGATCTCCAGGGGAGTCTGTACCTAATCACTGAAGAAGGATATGGAGGAAAAATTAAACCAATGAATTAATTGGCTGAATTACTCTCAGAAGCCAGGAGGGCAAATGTCTTCTCAACTAAGAAGTGTTTTGGGGATGATTAGGACATTTTTATTACTTATGGGGTGTGAGAACGAATTAACACATCTACAAGTGTAAAAAATACCTTTTAAACTGCAGGGAGAGGTGTATGTTATATGTTATCACACTTGAAAAAAGCGAAATGATAATAATGCAAAACTATAAATAAAACTTCCCTAAATAAATTCTGTAAACGAATGTCAGTTACCAAAAAATATACTAAATGACAGTCACTGTACAAAATAGCATAGTGCCACTTTGTGATCTGTGGGTCAAGCAGGTTTAGAGGTCATGCTATGGTACAGGACAGGTATAGTCAGTGTCCAGTTCAACTAAAATGGTGGTTCAAAGACAACTTTATTCCAGCACTTTTTAATCTGAGGTACAAGCCGGTTTAGGAGTCATGCCCGGGCTCTCACCGCACCCACTGTAACTCCGAACCAGCTAGCTGAACCTGCGTGATCCACGTTTTCAGCCTCACCTGCCTTGATCAGTAATTGCCTTCAACACACTTGACAGTAGAATGCAGAATTTTCAGACAGGCCTCGTTGACCTACTGGGGACATCTGTTTCGTTTGCTTCACATTCTAATGTCACGGTGGAACAATTTCACCCGTAGAATGGCAAGTAGCTCTAGCAGCATCAGTATTGGAAAACTAGTCTTTTTTAATATAGTTTATTTCTTAGTGCGAAATCTTCTGCTGATGGTCCATAAGGGCACCTGTGCGGGTTTTTGGGTCATGCTGCGTTACAGGATATTGATAGTCAATGTCCATTTCACTAAAATACTTCTTCAGACTACTTTCTTCCGGCGCTTTTTAATCTGTGGGTAATGCAGGTTTGATGGTCATGCTCCGGTCCAGGACAGGCATGGTCAATGTCCAGTTAACTAAAATGGTGGTTCAAAGACTCCTTTTTCCGGCAATTTTAATCTGTGGGTCATGCAGGTTTTCGGGTCATGCTGCGGTCCAGGGCAGGCATAGTCAATGTCCATTTCAACTAAAATGGTAGTTCAAGACTTTTTTCGACTTTTCAACTGGGTTCAGACAGGTTAAGGGTCATGCTGCATCCGGACGGATAGTCAATGTCGTTCAACTAAAGTGTTGAAGCTCCTTTTTCCAGCACTTTTTAATCTGTGGGTCAGACAGGTTTAAGGGTCATGCTGCAGTCCAGGACAGGCATAGTCAATGTCCTGTTCAACTAAAATGATGGTTTAAAAAATACTGCCTTCTGGCACTTTTAAATTTGTGGGTCATACAGGTTTAAGGGTCATGCTGTGGTATAGGACAGGGATAGTGAATAGTCTGTGACTTTTTTCTGTGACTCTTGTTGCCTAATTGTCTTGCCTAAGATGTAGCACGTATCCAGTTTACTGTTGTGGATGTTAATTCCAGCTTCTCCACCCTTGTCTGGGTGGAAGAATGAAGGTGTTGTTCCTCTCCCATAGACTTTAATGTTCATTGGTAGAGATGGGCGAATCGATTCTAACGAAGTTGAATTCGTTTAGAATTTCAGGAAAACTTCAATTCTGAACGAAGTCGAAGTTTGGGGTGATTCGCAGGAACGAAACATGCTTTTGATTGATAAAATGGCTGCGAGCACATGGCATTACATGGGGCAAAGAACTCTGGGAGGAAGAAGGGCATAGCCTGCATGACATGTGCAGAGATGAAGCCAATCAGAGACCGGTGGGATTCTGTGACATCACCGCACTATATAAGTCCGGGCGCGACGCTGGGAGCTCATACCACTCTCACTGTACTGAGTAGGAAAGGTGCTGCCGCGGCTGCTTATGATAGCTGATAGTAAAGAACTCATTTTTATACAGCGATTTTTGGGGGGTGTCTCAGCTTGTCTCAGAGACTGGTTCTCTTACGTTCTAATTCTGATTTTGTGGGGTATTGGAACTGAAGTCCAGTGTGCGTCCTATGCAGCTGCATACACATTTTAATGCTATCTGCTCAGTTCTTCAGCACATTGAATATCCAAGTGTTATCTAAGCCTGTTCCTGTTGTATTCATTTAAAGAAACAGCATTTTTACAATCCAAATACCACTTAATTTTTGGTTGCTCATTTCTTTTGCGCAATTTAGATCCGGGGTTAAATAAGTGTTGTTCTGCTGTTGTGGTCACTAAAAGAAATGTTCTTTTTCACCGCCAAAAAAGAAATTTTGCCTGTAGCATAATTCACAACCAAAGGTTAATTTAAACAAGTTTTTCTGTTGTTGTGTACCTTAAAATACACCCCATTTTAATACGAAACAAAGCTTGTATTTTTTGGTTGCTAATTTCTTTTGCGAAATTTTAAAATCCAGGGGTTAATTAACCGTTGTTCTGCTGTTGTGGTCACTAAAAGAAACGTTCTTTTTCACCACCAAAAAAAGAAATTTTGCCTGTAGCATAATTCACAACCAAAGGTTAATTAAGCCTTTTATATTCAGTAAAATACAAAGTGTTTTTAAACGGCACATACAAGTAAATTTTTCCTGCCCATTTGTGGAGCGCAATTTATATCCAAGGGTTACCCAAGCTTTTTTAGTGGGTTCATTTGGGGTCAAATTACAGGGTGGTATTTATCATATACAGATATCTTCATCAAACAGTGTCTGTACATTTTAGAACAAACAGAAAGGTCAGACTGAGAGTGGCAGGTCTTTCACCTGTGAGTGGCGGTGGCAAAAAACATTCCTGGGCAGGCCCAGGTCGCAGCAAAGCAAGGGGACGTCGCAGCGGGGTCACTTGGTGAGGCCATAACTGCTGCATCATCTAGGGGCCGTGTGTTGAACAGCAACTCAAGGGATCTTGATTGGTTGACTAGGTCATCCACTTCCTCCCAGATGACATCCGATAACTCCAGCCAAGAGTCGGTGGGAACGTCAGACACAACCCTTAGTTGACATGGCCCAGGAGCGGGTCAGCGGCCCTCACCTGTCCTCAACCCGCCTCTGTCCCATCCGGTTCCCTCAGCCAGAGATCTACTATGTGGTCTGGGCTCAGCACCACTATATAGCGAGGATGAACAATTTGAGGAGGGCAGTCAGCAGCTACTTGGCAGCGGAGAAGTGGGGCCAATATCCCCTGCTTCTTGCAGTAGGCGGCAAAGTATAGATGTGGAGAGTGGCATAGGAGGTCATTTTGTGAGGGGTCAGCCTCTGCATACCAAGACCAGTGATGAGGACAGCAGTGACAATGAAACACAAATCGATGATGATGTAGCCGATTGCACTTGGGAGCCGGTTGAAGCAATGGCTTCATCATCGTCAGGAGAAGAGGGTGTCAGCTTGCGCATCAGGCAGCAGCGAAGCCAGCAAGTGGGTTGTGTGGCCGTGAGTCAGCAGGGTAGCAGCAGTGTGAGGTCGGGAGCCAAATGGCCACGGGGTAGAAAACCCACTTCGCAGGTCCAAGAAAGTAGCGGCACAGGGGCTCAGCAAGGCAGCGTTGGTAGTAGTCACTCAGTGTGGAGCACTGGCGGTAAAATCAGATACTGGCAGTTCTTTGCTAAGACACCGGAGGAGCCGAATATGGGTATATGTAGAATCTGTGGGCAGAAAGTGAAGCGTGGCCAGGGAGCTAACGTTGGCACCACGGCCCTGCGTCAATACATGCAGCGTCACCATCCGGTGGTCTGGGAGAAACGTGGCTCAGATGTGGTGGTCCATCCTGCCACCGCAGCAACAGCACCAGCAGCGGCCAGTGGCACGCATGCCATTGCAGCCAGTCAAGGCTTCACCATCTCAGCAGAAGGGAGCTGTTTCTCTTTGACATCCTCTCCCGGTCCAGATGCTCATTGCTACTCATGGCGCCAGCAGTCATTCAGCGAGGCGATTGCAAAGAGACAACAGTATGCGTCCAACCATCCTAAGGTGCAGAAGCTGACCGTGCTCCTGTCCAAGTTGTTGGTACTGCAGTCCATCCCTTTCCAAATGGTGGTGTCACGTCAAGGGAGGTACAGTGAGCCCTGACTGGAACCCAGCCCACTGTCCCTGCCTGCTTGACGTGCTGCCCTAGGCGGCAGACGGCAACTGGGCGACAGTCCCTGTGCTGCTAGAGTGTTGGGGCCGTCAGGAGGAAGAATAGTCAGACAGTCCGGGTCAAAACCAAATCAGGAACGCCAAAGCCACAAACCAGAACCAGAGGGATAAACGTAAACAAGCCGAGGTCAAAAGCCAAACGGGTGCGAGGTACAAAAACAGAAGACAAGCCGGGGTCAGGAGAACAAGGGGTCAGGTACACAGGTAAGCAAACAACAAGAAATAGCACAGGTAGCAAGGCGCAGCACACAGGTAGCAAGACGCAGCACTCAGCTAACATGGAGTTTTTAAAAGTGATCCCCCGAACCCCCTTC
>JAODAL010032242.1:0-47245 GCA_025379985.1 Phyllomedusa bahiana | reverse complement strand
CCCCCCCGCCCCCTTTCCCTGAGGGGAAGGGAACCCGGGGAAACATTCCCATCTTGTTTGACTTGTGTATAAATTTTTTGGGAAACAGATAACGAAGCTCCTTCGGGGATCGGGAAATTCCCCCCGGGGAATCCAACTTGTGCAAGTCCAAAATTTCCCTTCCTGATATCTTTTTTGAACTTTCCCTTTGAGGGTTAAAAACCCATTTTCCAGTGTGAATTAAAATAAATCCACGGGGTGTGTCTCTAATTAAGGTGGGGCTTCCAAAACAAGACATCATCATTTTGGGGGGCCCCAAGATTGTATGGGAATCAAAGTAACCCCCAAGTGTAGAAACTTCTGACTTTACAGAAAGTAATAAAAAATGCCTTAAAAATTCCCCTCTCATTTTTCCCTGAAATTTGGGGGAAAATAGAAAAAAATTTTTATTTTCCAAATTTGGACCAAAAAAAGGGGAAAGATTTATTCGATTTCATTTTCAGAGAGAAAAAACCTGCAGATGGGCTTTTTTATGGGAGGGAGGGAGAAACCTCAAATTGGGCTTTATATAGAGGGGGGGAAAGAAACCTGCAGATGGGGCTTAATATAGAGGGGAGGGAGAAACCCCTGCATTTTGGGCTTTATATAGGGGGGAAAGGGGAAAAAAACCTGCAAAAAGGGGTTTTAAATATAGGGGGGGAGGGAGAAACCGCAGTTTGGGGTTTTTAAATTATAAAAGGGAAAAAACCGCAGATGGGGCTTTAAATAGAGGGGGGGGAGAAAAACCTTTGCAAATTTGGGGCTTTATAAAAAAAGGGGGGGGAAAGAAACCTGCAATGGGGCTTTATATAGGGGGGGGGGAAACCTGCAGATGGGGTTTTTAAATAAGGGAGGGGAAAACCTGAAAAGATGGGGCTTTATAAAAGGGGGGAGGGAAAAACCTCCCAGAAGGGCCTTCAAAATAAAGAGGCAGGGAAACTGCTGGTTTCAACTGTAAAACAAACCCCTAAATATTTTGTAAGAAACAGTTGGGGAAATTTCAGAGTAAAAAAAATTATAAAAATTCCCTGAGGGAAAAAGGTGGGTAGGGGAGGCAAAGTCTTTAACCAAGTGGAGACTCAGCCATTGTGCAGGAGTCTCCTCCATTGGGGAAGTCTATGTGCCATGCCTGTGTCTCCTCCATTGGGGATGTCTATGTGCAATGCCTTTTTCCCTCCTCCATTGGGGTTGTCTATGTGCCAAGGCTGAGTCTCCCTCCTTTGGGGGATGTTCTTGTCCATAGCTGTGTTCCCTCCATTGGGGGGTGCCCTATTTGCCAGGGCGGGTGCCCTCCTCCTTTGGGGTTTCCCCCTTGCGTCAGGGGCCCTGGGGGCCTCCCCCCCATTAGGGAGGGCCCCTTGAAACCATGGCTGAGACCCCCTTTGGGGGAAATTCAAAGGGCCCCATGTTTTGTGTCCCCCCCAAATTGGGGAGGGCCCTGCGTCTTTTCTGAGCTCCCCATTGGGGATGCCCTTTAAACCATGGTTAACTCCTCCATTGGGATGTCTAGGGCCATGGTTTGGGTCCCTCAAAGGGGAGGGCCCCCCTGCGCCAGGGTTTGAGTCCCTCCTTTGGGGGTTTCCCCTTGTGTCTTGGCTGAGTCTCCTCCATTGGGGATGTCCTTGTGCCATGGCTGAGTCTCCTCCATTGGGGATGTCCTTGTGCCATGGCTGTGTCTCCTCCATTGGGGATTCTAGTCCTGGCGGGTTCTCCCCAGGGGGATGTCCCTTTCGTAAATGGCTAAAGTCTTCTCCATTGGGATGCCCCTTTGCACCGGGCGATTCTCCTCCTTTGGGGGAAATGTTTTTGGGGGCCAGGGTTTGGGGCCCTCCTCTACGGGGGATGCCCCCAGCCCATGGTTGAGTCTCCTCCATTGGGGATATCTATGTGCCATGGCTGAGTCTCCTCTATTGGTGATGTCCCTGCGCCATGGTTGAGTCTCCTCCATTGGGGGGAATGTCCCAAACGCCAGGGCTGGTCTCCTCCTTTGGGGGGTGCCCGCTATGCCAGGGGCGGGAGTCTCCTCCTTTGGGGGTTTCCCCTTGCACCAGGGGCTGATTTCCTCCCCCCTTTGGAAATGTCTATGTGCCAGGCTCTGTCTCCTTTTAAAGCCCAAAACTATTTTTTCGGGGAAAATTCCCCCTAAGGAGGAGACACAGCCTTTGGTTTTTGGGCGGGGACACCCCCAATGGAGGGGGACCAACCTTTGGGCGGGGACATCCCCAATAGAGGAAACACAACCATGGTGCAAGGAAAACCCCAAAAGGAGGCAAACCCATGGTGCGGGGAACCCCCCCAAATAGGGAAACACAACCATGGTGCAGGGACATCCCCAATGGAGGAGACTCAGCCATGGCGCAGTTACATCCCCAATAGAGGAGACACAGCCATGGCCCACAGACATCCCCAATAGAGGAGACACAGCCATGGCCCATAGACATCCCCAATGGAGGAGACTCAGCCGTGGTGCAGGGACACCCCCCAAAAAAGGGGGAGACACACCCATGGTGAAAGGGACATCCCCAAAAAGGGGAGACACACCCAAAGGCCCAAACATCCCCAAGGGAGGAACTACCATGGGCAGGGACAAGCCCAATGGAGGAGACTCAGCCATGGCACATAGACATCCCCAATGGAGGAGACACCGGCATGGCACACAGACATCCCCAATAGAGGAGACTCAGCCATGGCACAAGGACATCCCCAATGGAGGAGACTCAGCCATGGTGCAGGGACATGCCCAATGGAGGAGACTCAGGCATGGCACATAGACATCCCCAATGGAGGAGACTCAGCCATGGTGCGGGGACATTCCCAATGGAGGAGACTCAGCCATGGTGCAGGGACATTCCCAATGGAGCAGACTCAGCCATGTCACAAGGACATCCCCAATGGACGAGACTCAGGCATGGCACATAGACATCCCCCAATGGGGAGACCGGGCAGGTGAAAAGGACATCCCAATGAAACCAGCCATGGCCCAAAGGACATCCCCAAAGGGGGCCAGCATCACAAAACATCCCCAATAGGGAACCAGGCATGGCACCAGACACCCCAAGAGGAGACTCAGGCAGGCACATAGACATCCCCAAAGGGAGGAACTCACCATGGCACCTAGACTTCCCCAAGGAGGAACTCAGCAAGGTTTCAAGGACTTTCCCCAATGGAGGAACCACCCCTTTTTGAAAGGGACACCCCAATGGGGGAACTCAGCCAGGGTGAAAGGGAATTCCCAAGGAGCAACCACCCAATGCACAAAGACATCCCCAATGGAGGAGACTCAGGCATGGCACATAGACATCCCCAATGGAGGAGACTCAGCCATGGTGCAAGGACATCCCCAATGGAGGAGACTCAGCCATGGTGCAAGGACATCCCCAATGGAGGAGACTCAGCCATGGTGCAGGGACATCCCCAATGGAGGAGACACAGCCATGGCACAGAGACATCCCCAATGGAGGAGACTCAGCCATGGTGCATGACATCCATCCCCCAATGGAGAGACACAGCATGTAGTGCAGAGGACATCCCCAATGGAGAGAGACTAATCCATGGTTCAGGGACATTCCCCAATGAGGAGACACAGAGCATGGTGGCATAAGACATTAGGAGCAGGAACAATTCGACAATTGTAACACAACCTGGCTTGTAGAGCTTGTTAGTTTAGTATCTGCCGACGTCTTGTCTCAGTAGCATTATCCGCCAAACATTCTTTGGAAAGATTTAAAGCGACATGTTTTCATTTGCGAAACATATGCTAGGTGGTTGTTTATTTGGATATTTTTGGTGGGTTAAACATTATGCACGTGGGAATGCTATACGTGTAGTTCGTTCGCCAAGTCTCTGTATTTAAGAAGGTTCCCATTGGAGGCGTCCAACCGATGACTTCATGTATAGCAAACAGGAATCAGGTGTATTGGAAAAGGATCTCCTTTACTGGCAAAACCATTAAAACTACGAGCAAAGTGGCAGCATGTGAATGCAATATCTACCGCGCTGACGCGTTTCATGTCGTACAGCTGCTCTTGTTTCAAACATAACACCTTCCACCTCAACCTGTCCTAACTGAAAAGAATAATACGTAAACAACATATTAAGGACAAAGAGGAGGAAAAGTAAAAGGCAAGGAGGAAGGAAGAAGAATTGATCCCGAGACATTCGTTAGCTGTACATCGAGATTTCTATACCTTATTGTCTTTTCCTGTTAATCCCACGTCCAGAAAATCGATATTCAATTAATTATAAGTAAAAGGAAACTATGAGCTGAGGGAACTCTGATTCATTTTGATGTGCCCAGATGATAAGAAAATAATAACTACATAAATACTGCTCCTATGTACAAAAATATAATCTACTTATATAAAGAACTGCCACCCTATGTACAAAGAAAAATAATACTATAATACTCTCTCCTATTAACAAGAAATATGACAACTATAAATACTGTCCCGCCCCTATTGTACCAAGAATATAACTACTATAATACATGCTTCCGCTATGTACAAGAATATAACACTATAATAACTGCTTCCTAAATGTACACAGAATATAACTACAATAATACTGCTCCTATGAGAACAAGAATATAACACTATAAAAACTGCATCCAATGTACAAGAATATAAACTACAAAACTACTATAATACTGCAACTCTATTTAAATAAGAATAAAACTACTTCATACTGCTCCTATGTACACAGACATATAAATACAAAATACTGCCCATGTATAAGAATATAACTACTAAATATACTGCCTCCTACGAACATAGAAGATAACTTACAATAATACTAGCCGACCCTAGTAAACAAGAATATAACAACTATAAAATACAGCCCCATATGTACAAGAAAATAACCACAATAATACTGAGCTCCACTCTGTACAAGAATATAACAACTATCAAAATTATACGCCTCCTAATGTACAATGAAATATAAACTACTATAATACTGCTCCTATGTCACAAGAATATTACTAATTTAATACTGCTCCTATGTATAAGAACTAAAACTACTATAGTACTGCACCTATGTACAAGAACAATACAACTAAAATACTGTCCCTAGGTACAAGAATATAATTACTATTAATACTGCTCTATTTTACAATAATTATAAAAACTACTATAATAACTGCTCCTATGTACAATGAATATAACTACTATAAAATAACGTAGGCCCCCAATGTTGCAAGAAAATAACTACTATAATACTGCTCCATCGTACGAAGAATTAACAAGAATATTAGTACAAGAATATAATACTGCCCCCTAATGTACAAGTAATATAACTACGAGTAATACTGCCCCCTATGTACAGAATAAACATACTATAATACTGCCACCCTATGTACAGGCAAATATAACTACATATAAATAAAACTGCCTCTTCCCTATGTAACAAAGAATATAACAACGTATAATACTGCTAGCTATGTACAAGAGATATAACTACTATAATACTCTAGACCTCCAATTTTGTAAAAGAATATAACTACTATAATACTGCCGCCCCCCGTCGTTACAAGAAATAAAAACTACTATAATACTGCTCCAATTTACAAGAATTATAACTACTATAATACTGCTCATTTGTACAAGAAATATAACTACTATAATTACTGCTCATAATGTACAAGAATATAAGCTACTATAATACTTGCCTTCACATATGTACAGAATATATAACTACTATCACATACTAGCGTCCTATGTATCAAAGCGAATTATATCTACTAATAATACTGTCCCATATGTACAATAACAAAACTACTATTATAACTGCCCCTATGTACAAAGAAAATAACTACAATAATAACTGCCCCCCTATGTAAAGAACATAACTACTATAATAAACTGGGCCCCTCCAATGTACAAGAATAGTAACATACTAAAAAACTGCCCCAATGTACAAGAATATAACTACTATAATCTACTTGCCCCTATGAACACAGAATATAACTACTATAAAAATACTGCCGCCCCCAATTTACAAGTAACATAACTACTATAAAATAGAATCCTATTTTTATTCCAAAACTTGCATCAAAACATGACAGAATTATTTACAATAAACATCACAGAATGAGGAAGGAAATACAGTTACATAACAAATTATAAACTATCATTACAACAAACCCTGACACATGGAATTCCTACCAGCATACCATTACTTGGGTTAAAACTCAGGTCTTGTTGTATATCCCCTTCAGACTCTCTAGGATCTTATACCTGACAGAATCACATTGAGGAGAACCTCCTTATATGAAGGAGAGGCAGCACCGCGAGCGCACACACAGATGTAAATGGTCACCACATGATTACATACAAGAGAGCTCTATTGTATTACCTAAAGCTCTAGGCGCAATGTCTCCATACAGCAGCTGGATTATGACTAGTTTGCCTAGAGCTGGTAACTGGAGTGACACAGGGACACGGTCCTCACCATACTTGTGCCACTGCAAGGGGCACTCTAACAGTGAGAAAATTCTCCATTGTCTCATAATTCCGGGGACTCAAACAGGAGATGCGCCACATTCGTCTCTAAGGATCCCGGTGACTCTAACAGTAGATTGGCTCCATTGTCTCTAGGAACTCTATCTCCGGTGACTCTAACAGGAAGATCTCCATTGTCTCAAAGGGATCCGTGACTCTAACAAGAGATTCGCCATAGTCTCTAGGATCCTGTTGACTCATACCTCCTAAACAGGTAGATGCTCCATTTTCTCCTAGATCGGGGACACACTCGTTCCTCTCGGTACAGGATGGTCAGGTACAATCCTGCACTTCAGATTTGCTACTGACGAACATATTAAACCAGGAAAATCCCAGCCCATGCCAACTACTCTCATGTAGCGGGGGAAGCCGAGGGATCCAACAGAGTTTTTTTGCTTGATGCAGCTTGCGTCCACACGTCCAGGCACAGAGCCCCCCCCAAATGTAATGGCACCACCAAAACTTTGGGATTCATCAGAAGGTTACTATACAAATCCACCTACTCATTGCTGCTTCACATTCATCATACAAGATCTTCCATTTTATGATCTTATTAATTGATAATAGACCCCTTTAAACAAGACAAACTAACATGTTCGTCTAAACTCCCTTTCTTGAAAAGCCCCGAGATCCTCTTAATGGGTCCCCTACCACGGACCACACAGAAACATAACTGCTGGATCTTGACACTTAAAACAGACGCACCATGGTTTCCTACAGAGCACTTACAAAACAAGAATTTTCTATCAATCAGAAACTAATGTTGCAAAAGAGAAGAAGCTCTGGAAACGCATGGACAGTCCTCACCCTCTTCATGGTGAGATAGACCAATGTTCTTCTCATTCACATCTACACTCCACCTGCTAACCCCACAGGAAATGGAAGAACAAATTGTCATTCTGGGGAGTAAAGTAACTGGCACTTGAACACCACTAAACTGATATCATAGGAAGAGAGGGATGAGGAAAGCTTTTCAATCAGCGGAACCAATCTCCAGATAAAACGACAGCATTCCAATGCTTCCCCAGCTCTGCAACCCCTTCTGCTCACATCACCACCAGCTTCTCCTCCACAGTTCTCCTTCTCCCATCCATCCACTGCTCCAAACACAACATCCCAGGATCCGATCTTGATACCTGGACAGTATTAAAGCGGGCACCGAAAAGACATTGCTGTCACTTTTCCCAACCATCAAGGCCTTCGCTCTTCTCCATGTTTACAAAGCAGAGTTGGTGACACCAGAGAGAAGGACGATAATATCCTGTTCTAGACTGCACAATCTCCTAAGAGGACACACAAGAACGTCCAACATCATCTGCAAATAAGCGAAGAAACATTACCTCCTATCCGAACACTCAACCTTATTTCTGCAGTGACATCATAAGCCCTTGGAAACCATCCTGCTTATCTATTGTAACTTACGCAGAAAGGGGGATCCAAGAAACTGAAGGCGACATAAAGCACATGACTGATAGGGCACCCCTGCCCTCACAACCCTAATGACTTCAGAAGGCTCTTCTAGATGGCCATTCACGCAGAGAGGCCGGCTCAACTGTCCTCCATTAATACAGGAACTAACACTGCAGCCACTGTACAAAAGCCAGCAAAGGCCGAACTGCAACAAACACCAGGTACAGACATTCCATGGTGCATCCTCTCAAAGGCCTTGCTCTTTATCCAGGCCCACAACAGATGAGCCAACCCCATCTGCTTAATGCAGGTCCACCTGCCTCTCTCATCTAAACCCAGCAATGAGTCCTACTAGATAGCACCTTTTACTATCCCTAAGTCTGAGACTTGTGATGAAGAGTCTCACCTCTGGCTCCTCTGCTCATCCATTCACTCAGTTCCTGAATAACAAGATCTTGGCCAAGAACTTATAATCTAGTTTCAGTGCGCCGTGTGCCGCGAGAGTGTGAGCGCCATTTTCTTTTTTAAATTCTTTCTCCAGATACTCCCTTCTTTGCCAGTAGGATCTAAGGTGACAGACTACTAGTACTGGAACGGTAGTAAAGTGCTTACCCAGCACAAGATGCAAATGAGTTATATACCATCCACCAGTCAGGAGCCAATATGTACCCCAAGAACTCCTTTGAGTAAGCTCACTAGGTTCAGCGACCATCGAGCCCCGACTCTTCCTTGCTTTCAGATAGTCAATGCTCCCTTTCAACTTCCCTCCACAAGTTTATGGGGTCAGCCAGGCTATCTGCCTGCACATGATCTAATCAAGGCAGGGTCACACTATTCCCTATAGGCTCCGGATATGGTCATATATAAATCTGTTCTCCTTTTAACCAGATTCCCTAATAATCACAGATGATCTTATTGATTTCCTTCCTTCTGCCCAGATTGCTGCTACCTTCCCATTCTCATCCACTAAGCCTGTCAATATTACCTTCCTGCAGATCCCAGTTCTTACAGCCATAAAAGGGGTCTGGGTGTGAACCCCCCAATAATCAAACGTCCCTCTGCTTGTCAGAGACTTGAGACGGTCCAACCTGCAAGCCTCCCATCTTCTGCTTACCTGGCTGAACCGCCTTAAAACCCTCCACGAATATCCTCTCCTCTGAGTCTTTAATCCTCCAACATACGGCTCAGAGCAATTCCTCAGGGCAGAATACCTGATATAAGCCGCACTGCTTGTCGCGCGCAGTCCTTAGAATAAACTAACTGCTTGATGTCTCCTTTCATGCATTCCCACATTCAACTCTGCTAAGCGCTAACAAACAAGCCAGGGTGCTCCTCCGCTCCTTATAGAAGTAATGAAAGGCCATCCTAAAACTCTGGTCCTGGAGCACTGAGCTGTTCACCTTCCAGTAACCCTTCCCAAAAAGATGATGGACTTATTAGGCCAGATCCAGCACCACACTCACCATGCAATGGACCGGAGAACTCTATGGGCTATATCCTCGTACTGAGAACTTTCAACTGTCCTGCTAATGTACCACTCGGACCCCTAATCCTGCTGCATTACCAAGCCCTTATGTAAGTTGAAGGCCTGTACAATAGGTACATATGTGAAATGTGAGGAATCCTGTGATATTGGATCGCTGCATCCAGATTTTATTGAGGAAGGTTTCATCATTCTGAGCTCGCACTTGTGACTGCTGTGACCCTATCTATAATGCTAAGACACACTTATTAAATCACCGCTACAGTATAAACACCCAGGATGTGAAACAATATGGCTTCATCTGCTTGGGGAACACAGCTCCCTCCGCCCTAAGATCCTGTCTCTGAGCATAAAGACATTAAATAACCTCTCTATAGCGCACAGTGTCCAGCACCAAAGCCAATCTCAGCAGCGGACCGGTATGGCAGAATCTATCCAGACACTTCATCCACATTTTATTTTGTACCTCTGTCCTATTCGAACAGATCCCAACTCCATCATTATCTTTCACATCCAAAGGACCAATATGGATGCTCCGTGAGTCCAGACCCTCTTGGCAGCAAACACCATAGCGCAATGCTACTACAGAAAGGACTCCTGCAGGCCGTAAACTGACGCCGTGAACCATCTCCTCAGACAGACGCTGATAAACAGCCGCGAACGACCGGACACATGAGATCCAAACACAGTGTTCACTCTTACGAGAGCTATACTCAGCATTTCAGCCATGGACACCAATTTGTGCTTTTTTGGTGTCCTTCCTTAACTCCTTCCCTTTCTGTTACTTGCAGTTCTGGTCACTTGGAAGGACAATGATGCCATGCAGGCTCATCACTCCTGCGCGAGGGTCTCTCATCTTGAGTCTATGAGCAGGAACTTTGCTCCAAGTTGCTCCTACCTGGGTCCCATCTATGCCAGCAGCGTATCTCCCAAGAAAGTACCTCCATCTCCTGGTGACCTGCTTCTTTCTTCGTTACTTATAGAAACTTTAATCTAGAGGCTTCAGACTTGGTATTTTTCTTATTTACAGTGAGACAAGTTCTCCTCCTCATGCACTGTCCCAAGCAGCTGGACCTTCTGAGGTTGATAGAACTCACAGGAACTGTCAGATAGTTCAGTATCAGGTATAGTTTTCTTCATGAAGTGTCTCTTTAGTGGCTGGTAAGAGATCTGCATAGCATCCCCTGCAGGAACCACGAGATATCTCCTCAAGGTGGCTGGGAGGTCCTTGCAAGAGCACTTGTCTACAGTCTTCAGCCATTCTACTTCTGGAACATGAGTCTCCTAACATTTTCTCCAGTGTTGTCAGATTCCTGGAGCCAGCTCTGCTCCACTAAAGGAGTGACCTACTTCCATTCCAGCTCTTCCTCCATGGTTCAGCAGTTGTGGTCATTTTGTTGACATGTGCGCTGTGGCGTGTGGACATATCCTTTAAACTGTGCCCCGGCTTCAGAGCACAGGTTACGAGAGACACAACTCACTGTGCAAATTAGTACCTTCACATGCCCAAACAGTCCCACATAGATAACATTTAATACGGGAGCAATTAAACAAGCAAGATGTCTGCCCCCACATCTATGGCACAAGCGCGGCTTCTGATAATAACATATTCCACTTCCCCCTCTGACCCCCAGATAAGAAGGAGTGCGGCAAGGATTGCCTGGTGATAATTCCATTGGATTGCTAAGCTGGTGATCTTCACTGGATAACCCCCATTCCAGAAATCCTCCTCATCATAAGAAATTTTCCAGGAAAGGTCTTCACCTTACATTGTCTACTGCAGCCAGATGCATCAATATCTTCGCACAGCCAACCACCATCAAGGACTGGAACAAGGATAGGGAGGACCAGTCCACTACTTATTAAGGCTTGGACATTTTGGATCACATGGAGATGCTTCCGCAATCTCATTCTCCTTGGTTAACATTAAATGATGCTCCAGAAAAGGTCCAAACTGTACTGCAAGGCTGAAGCTGATATCATAAAACCTGCTGGAGGGATGGTGGATCAGGGTCTACAACCTCAGAGGCATTTAAACCTTCATAAAGTCCTTCAGCAACGTTTTTTCAATGTCTAGTCTGAGGGATAGCTTCCTCTGGTAACCTGTTATATTTTACCTCACAACGAATATTGCGTTCCTCCCCTGGGGTGGGGGGTTAGCTGCTCTGAGTACACTGGAGAAGGAGTCTCTGAAACGATTTTTTCTGCCAGCAAACGTGTCAGTCCTGGCCTTCCCTCTTCTCCTGCGTTACTAAACACCTGGCTGCTCTGCTGGGTTACTGAGACCTTGGCTTGACTCCTGCATTGTAAACTGAGCCTGGCATGCTCTGCAGTGTTTACTGACATGTAGACCTTGGTTTGCAGCGTTACAAACATTTGTGCTGTATCTGCAGGCACATGTATTAAATTCTGCTCTTCATTGCATCAACAAACAATTGCAAACCTGAGGAGTCCCCAAACTTTAACTTACAAGGCAGGTTGCGAGTGAAATTGGTCTTCTAGTGGTTGAAGTGTAAACTCACTTTGCAGGTATTCACTTACTCACACAGTACAGACTTTTTGGGTCTCGCCTGAACAAGTCAGAGGCTGTGCAGGTTCTCGAATCACACAGTCAAGACAGGGCTGTGCAGGGTCCGTTCACACAGTCAGGCTGTAGCAGGGACTCAGTTCAAACAGTCACAGGGCTGTGCATAGTCTCGCGTCACACAGTCGGACTTTTGTGGATCTTCGCTGATAACAGTCAGGGCTGTGCGGGACCTCGCTGATACAGTCAAGGGCTGTGCGGGGGGATCTCTCTCGTTCACACAGTTTCAGGGCTTTTGCAACTTCCAACTGCAGACTCACTAACGAAGCATCTCCCCCTTGTGCTGATGAGAAGTCAGCTGCAAGGTTAACACCCATGTTGCCCGGCGCAGAGTTATCCCCACACATTATCCGCACATACAATGCTATTCGATTCCTCAATATCTTGCTCAATAGATTCCTCAGGCCAGCGGTCCTCTGCCATCACCTTACTGTATCACATATCAACACTCTTATTCCAATCACTTCTCTTCTCTTGCGAGACATTGGATTCTTTTTTTTCCTCTTTTTCTCCATTTTCCATTCCCAGTTATTTCCATCTTGTGGGATGTGTTTGCTCCTTTATCCATCTATCTCTCAGCACAGCCAGCACTCCCGGGTACGTCATCCAGACACACAATACTTATCACAGCTTACTACTTAGGGTCATCTCTAACTTGATGTTCATATTTTCAATTTGTAAGATATTCCTTTCTTAAGCATCAATATCCTTTTCTCCACTGAACATTAAGCTCATCTTACATAAACAATCATAACTGCTTTGTCAGACTCACCTAGCCACCGATTCCAAACATCTTCTTCTTCCATCGGTGGAAGGCCACAACTCCAGACCAAGGCGATTCCCTGATCGTCCACCCAGCTGCCCTCTTACCAACATCCCTGGGTCAGAAGCCATTGCCTCCGCCCAGACAGGGACTTAGCACATTCACTCTGCTCCCATCTATGGTACAAGAAATAGAACTACTAAAATACAGACTTTACCTATGAAGCAAAAATATAACGTACTATAATATACATGCATCCTATGTACAAGAAAATATACTAACTATAATACTGGCCTCTATCTTATGTACCAAATATAAACTACTAATAATCACTAGCCTCCTATGTACAAGCGAATATAACTACTATAATAAACTCTCTGCCTCCTATGACAAAACTATAACTATCTATATATAACTGCTACTGCTCCCTATGTACAAGAAGATAACTGCTTATAATACAGCTCCTATGTACAAGAATATAACTACAAAAATACAGTTCCCCATGACAGGAAAATACTACTATAAACAGCCCCTATTACAAGAATAAAAACCTACTATAAAACTGCCACCCTATGTAACAGAATGATAACTACTATAAATACTGCTTCCTAATGACAAGGAATATAACTACTATAATATACTGCCCTCCTATGTACTGTACAAGATATAACTACTATAATACTGTCCCCTAGTTACAGGAAAAAACTACAATAATACTCAAGCCCCCTATGTATCAAGCATAAAACTACTATAATACTGGCCCCCAATGTACAAGAATATAACTACTATAATAAACTTGCCCCTATGTACAAGAATATAACTACTATAAATACGGCCCCCTATGTACAGAATAAAACACAGAAACTGCCCCCTATGTACGAAAATTAAATACTCTAATACTGCCCCTACGTACAAGAATATAACTATCTAAAAACGCCCCCATTACAAGAATAAAACCTATAATACTAATACCCCCAGCCCCCAGGCAGCCTGCAGACCACTCAGGCCCCAGGGGGACAGAGGAGGATCTCTGGAGAGACTGACGATCAGGGAGAATGTGCAGCAGCAGGTGATGATGGCGACTGAGCGTGCACGATCTGGGAACGGCAAAATGTGGAGGATGCCAAAGCCAAGACAGCCGGCGCCAGTAATGCCGTAACTGGGAAGAACCTGGGAGCCAATCCCCAATCTGGGGATTGTGACTCCTTTATTTTTTTTACACTGTAAGTGCTGTGTAGGGTGCAGACCTGCAGTTTACTCTCCATCTTAGAGGGTGCTGTGTGGGGGAAAATGCAGTTTACTTTTCCAGTCTGTAATGGGCTGTTGGGGTGCAGACCGCAGTTTGCTCCCAGCTGAAGGGTTGTTAGGGTGCAGACCGCATTTTACTCCCAGTCTGGAGTCTGTGTAGGGGGGGGGCAGACCGCAGTTTACTCTCCAGTCTGTAGATGGTGCTGTGTAGGGTGCAGACCTGCAGTTTACTCTCCAGTCTGTAGATGGTGCTGTGAAGGGTGCAACCGCATTGACTCCCAGTCTGTAATTGGGCGCGTGCACTGAAGGAGCAGCAGTAATGACAAAGCCCCGGGATTCTGTTAGTGGCAGGGATCGCAGAGAGCAACATGTCCAAGGGGAGAAAGGAAAGGAAAAAACCCCAAGCGCTAAAAAATTCTGAGAGTGGAAGGAAAAAGTACAAAAAGGGAAAGCCGGGTCCGGAGAGGACGCACAGTATAAAAAAGGGCAGGATCCTTGTGGACGAAGAGGGTACTCCCATCCTAGTGCGGCTGAAGACTGTTCAGTAGGCCCTGAATAGACTATTATAACAAATTACTGAGGCAGCGACAGAAGCGCAAGGTTTGGTAAAAGGAATAAGATCAAATTCAGTAAAATATTCAGATTATTTAAAGAAACAAGAGTGATATAAGATGGAGGCCCCCGGGGCCCCGTGAATAAGATGGGCCCCGGTGCGTATATAAGAGGAGGCCCCGGGGTCATATAAAAAGGGGGCCCCGGGGTCGGATATAAAATGGGGGCCCCCGGGTCCGATATAAAAAATGAGGCCCCCCGGGGTCGGGAATTAAATGGAGGCCCCGGGTCGGTATTAAGATGGAGGCCCCGGGTCGGGTAATAAGAGGGAGGCCCCCGGGGCCCGGTGATTAAGATGGGGCCCCGGGGTCGGGATTAAGATGGGGGCCCCCCCGGGGTCGGTATTAAATGGGGGCCCCGGGGGTCGGGATATAAGATGGGCCCCGGGGGCGGGAATTAAATGGAGGCCCCGGGTCGGATTAAAGGGGGCCCCCGGGGGTGGGATTAAGATGGGGGCCCCGGGGTCCGATATAAAATGAACCCCCGGGCCCGATATAAATAAAGGGGGCCCCGGGGGTCCAATATAAATGGGGCCCCGGGGGTCCTGATATAAAAGGGGAGCCCCGGGGTCCAAATAATAAAAAGGGCCCCGGGGTCGCCGATATAATAAGATGGAGGCCCCGGGGTCGCGATTAAAAAGATGGGGCCCCGGGTCGCGATTAAAAGAGGGAAACCCCGGGGTCGCCGATATAATAAGATGGAGGCCCCGCGGTCGCCGATATAATAAGATGGAGGCCCGGGTGCGAAAAATAAATGGAGGCCCGGGTCCCCTGATAAATAAGATGGAGGCCGCGGGGTCGCCGATATAATAAGATGGACCCCGGGTCCCGATTAAAAAGGGGAGGCCCCGGGGTCCGTAAATAAGATGGCCCCCGGGGGGGCGCGAATAAAAAAAGGAGGCCCCGGGGGGTCGCGAAAAAAAAGATGGGGGCCCCGGGGGTCGCAATAAAAATGGAGGCCCCGGGGTCGGAATAATAAAAAAGGAGGCCCCGGGGTCCGAAAAATAAGATGGGGGCCCCGGGGGCGCGATATAATAAGTAGGCCCCGGGGTCGCGATAAAATAAAAATGGGGGCCCCGGGGTCGCGATAAAATAAGAGGAGGCCCGGTCGCGATAAAAAAGAGGGGGCCCCCGGGGGGCCCGATATAATAAGATGGAGGCCCCGGGGTCGCCGATATAATAAGATGGAGGCCCCGGGGTCGCCGATATAATAAGATGGAGGCCCCGGGGTCGCCGATAGAATAAGATGGAGGCCCCGGGGTCGCCGATATACTCAGATGGAGGCCCCGGGGGCGCCGATATAATAAGATGGAGGCCCCCGGGGTCGCCGATATAATAAGATGGAGGCCCCGGGGTCGCCGATATAATAAGATGGAGGCCCCCGGGGGGCCCCGAAAAAAAAAGAGGGAGGCCCCGGGCCGATATAATAAATGGAGCCCCGGGGCGCTTTAAAATAAGATGGGGGCCCCCGGGCGCGATTAAATGGACCCCCCCGGGGCGGGATAAAACCGAGTCATATTGTATTGTGCACTGTAGATTGTCCTCTCGGCCGCCATGTTGGGCCCCAGCTGGAATGTGGACGGTGGATGATGCGTCTATGATGAATGACTCCTGAGGAATCTGGAGAATCTGGGTTTTGCCCCAGGACAAGATGGCGGCGGCACCCTGAGACTTAACCCCTGCTGCGCCAGACACAGACTGTCCAGTGGTGTCTTCACTTCCGCTGATGTCGTCTTCCCCCGAGGGAGGGGGTGGGGGGTCCACATCCGGAAGGTGGGGAGCTTTAATCACTGAGCCCAGACACAACCAGCCGCAACACACCCGCAGATCTGTGGCAAGCGTTTTCCCCCCTGGCCTGTGTGCAAACGTCCTTTTAGTGGGTTAATACTTCCTACAGTGAATATTAATACTCCCTATAGTGACTGATTAATACTTCTCTACAGTGACTGATTAATACTCCCTATAGTGACTGATTAATACTTCTCTACAGTGACGGATTAATACTCCTATATAGTGGCTGATTAATACTTCTCTACAGTGACTGATTAATACTCCTATACAGTGACTGATTAATACTCCTATATAGTGACTGATTAATACTCCTATACAGTGACTGATTAATACTCCTATATAGTGACTGATTAATACTCCTATATAGTGGCTGATTAATACTCCTATACAGTGACTGATTAATACTCCTATACAGTGACTGATTAATACTCCTATACAGTGGTTGATTAATACTCCTATATAGTGACTGATTAATACTCCTATACAGTGACTGTTTAAAATACTCCTTTTACAGTGGTTGATTAATACTCCTATATATGCTGATTAATATTTCCTATAAATGGCAAAATTAATACTCCTATACAGTGACTGATTAATACTATACAGTGACTGATTAATACTCCTATATAGTGGTTGATTAATACTCCTATATAATGGCTGATTAATACTCCTATACAGTGACTGATCAATACTCCTATATAGTGGTTGATTATTACTCCTATTTAGTGACTGATTAATACTCCTATACAGTGACTGATTAATACTCCTATACAGTGACTGATTAATACTCCTATATAGTGGTTGATTAATACTCCTATATAGTGACTGATTAATACTTTTCTACAGTGACTGATTAATACTCCCTATAGTGACTGATTAATACTCCTAGATAGTGGCTGATTAATACTCCTATATAATGGCTGATTAATACTATACAGTGACTGATTAATACTCCTATATAGTGGTTGATTAATACTCCTATATAGTGACTGATTAATACTTCTCTACAGTGTCTGATTAATACTCCTATATAGTGGTTGATTAATACTCCTATACAGTGACTGATTAATACTCCTATATAGTGGTTGATTAATACTCCTATACAGTGACTGATTAATACTTCTCTACAGTGACTGATTAATACTCCCTATAGTGATTGATTAATACTCCCTATAGTGACTGATTAATACTTCTATACAGTGGACTGATTAATACTCCCTATAGTGACTGATTAATACTTCTATACAGTGACTGATTAATACTCCCTATAGTGACTGATTAATACTCTCTATAGTGACTGATTAATACTCCCTATAGTGACTGATTAATACTTCTATACAGTGACTGATTAATACTCCCTATAGTGACTGATTAATACTCCCTATACTGACTAAGTAATACGACTATACAGTTATTGAATAGTTCTATGTAGAGATTCTGTGCTGCTTTTATATAGAGACTGATTAATACTGGTATAAACGCTGAGGTAAGATTTTAGCTCTATTACACGCTCAGTGTTACGTTGCTTGCTGAGCAGTTGTAGTGTGGATATTAGTCAGCGACTAATGATGGAGGAATGTGCTCTCAGGTTTCGGCCTTGCTGTGATGCTCGTAGCTTTAGGGTCTTGTAGATGCTTTGATGTGACACATGGGGGCAAAATACCGGGTCTGGTGTTGCCGTGTGCGGTCTGCTCCAGACTTGTCATGAGACTTGTAGTTATTTTTCATATTCTCCGCTCTGGAGTCCGGTCGCCCCCTCTCTCCCCCCCCCCCGCTCTGGAGTCCGGTCGCCCCCTCTCTCCCCCCCGCTCTGGAGTCCGGTCGCCCCCTCTCTGGAGTCCGGTCCCCCCCTCTCTCCCCCACGCTCTGGAGTCCCCGGTCCCCCCTCTCTCCCCCCGCTCTGGAGTCCGGTCTCCCCCCTCTCTCACCCCCCGCTCATTGAGTCCGGTCCCCCCCCTCTTTTCCCCCCCCCCCCCGCTCTGGAGTCCGGTCCCCCCCCTTTCTCCCCCCGCTCTTGGAGTCCGGTCCCCCCTCTCTCCCTCCCGCCTGGGATAAGTAACCTTTAGAGCAGGGGTCTGCAACGTGGGCTCTCCAGCTGTTGGGAAACTACAACTCCCAACATGCATTTATATCATCTATATCAGTGAGCATGATGGGAGTTGTAGTTTCCCAACAGCTGGAGAGCCCACGTTGCAGATCCCTGCTTTAGAGGGTGTATTCCTTTGCTCCAGGTCTCCTCATCTCTGCCATGTACGTCATTTAGCTGCCGGTTTCACCATCATTCTTCTCCCAGTCTTGGAGTTTCTGGAAATGTCTTCTTTAGCAGATTCGGAGGAGACCCCTGCTCCCCCGCCCGCATTCTCATCCCTCCACCTGTGGCATCTCAGGTGCCCAGCAGGGCCTTTTCTGATCTCCAGTGGTGAGAGGGTACAGTGAAGTCCTGCCAGCCCTCCCCTCCTCCCAGGAGAGCCATTTACATGCAGGACTCCTTGCCTTCAGGCCAGGGGGGAGGAGGGAGTCCTAGTGGAGACACTGGGGTCTGGAATAGATGCTAATGACCCTCATTGTTTTATGGGGTGAATGTCTGATCCCATCCAGGACACCGCAGAGTTCACACCTTGTAGAGGAGTCTCAAGTAGGTGCTAACTGGTCAATCACAGCGAGGAGGACGGGATGGACCACAGGGGTCATTTCCTGAAGACATGGCCATAAATCCTATGTGAAGTTGGGGTCAGATCTACTTAAAAGATACAGCCTAAAAAGTTCTGAAAGTAACACTCTGGAGTCCTACACTATGGATTCAGGTTCAAGTTGATTCTTGGGGCTACCAGTGGGGCTGATTCTTGGAGGCCACCAGTGTGGTTGATTCTTGGAGGCCACCAGTGTGGTTGATTCTTGGAGGCCACCAGTGTGGTTGATTCTTGGAGGCCACCAGTGTGGTTGATTCTTGAGGCCCATCAGTGTGGTTTATTCTTGAGGCCCATCGGTGTGGTTTATTCTTGGGGCCCACCGGTGTGGTTGATTCTTGGGACCACCAGTGGAGATGATTATTGGGGCCCACCAGTGGAGATGATTATTGGGGCCCACCAGTGGAGTTGATTCTTGGAGTCAATGATTGGAGGTGATTCTTGGAGGCCACCAGTGGAGTTGATTCTTGGAGGCCACCAGTGGAGGTGATTCTTGGAGGCCACCAGTGGAGGTGATTCTTGGAGGCCACCAGTGGAGTTGATTCTTGGAGGCCACCAGTGGGGCGGAGTCTTGGAGGCCACCAGTAGAGTAGATTTGTCAAGCCCTTTTTACAGCCGCTGAACATGCCTTTCGCTTTCTGCCTCCTTCCTAATAAGCAGTTCCAGGCCTATCTCCAGGGACCCACCTGGATTAACACAGCATCGGACAAAAACCGTCAGAAATGTGGCCGTTTTTTTACCGATGTACTGACAAATCTTTTGTCACTGTATTTGCAAAAACCACTGTTGGTTATCGTTTTTTGCCGGCGGACTGTACAATTGAGTGTGTGGGAAACCGACGACAAAACTGAAAACGCCGGCGGATTATACAACCTGTACCTAAATCCACCAACTGGAAGATAATTGACCGCACACAAAAGTAATGCAAAAGAGTTACTTTTATTTTATCTTAATCCACAGGCTCCAGAAAATTTTACAAAAGTAAAGTGACTCAAAAATGACGTTTCGGTTGTGCTAGACCTTTTTCAAAAAGTCACAGTGTGCAGAGAGATATAGGAGTGGAAAATGGGCCGTAGCCCTATAGGATAGGAGCCTCTCCTAAATCCACCAGCAGCAGAAAACGAGAGGAGAAGAAATGACCGATGGAGACGACAGGCCATTTTTTCTCTTAAAAGTCTATGGACTGGCGGAACGGTCGTGTTTTCAGCAGCTTTATAATCCTAAAACCACCGAAAATGCGATGGCTTTTGTGTGCTGTGTGGACATAGCCTTAGGCCAGTGCAAGCCTGGAGCTACAGGTCCTGAGTACGTCTGACAGCAGCTATGGACACAAGAACCTGTCATGGTGCTTAGTGAGGTGGACGGCCGGTGGGATGACCGAGCTCCCGGCTCCTATAGGGATAAGCAGTAAAACATCGGCCATAACTTCCTGAGAACTGACTTTCTATTCTACCACCCTATTTTTTGGACCTTGCCTTCATGTAGCTCAGTATTTAGGACGGATTCTGGTGACATCTAAAGAATGTGATTTTGGTATTTTAATTAGCTACAAATTGTCATTTTGTTCTTCTCCAATCTCCCCCAAATCTCAGAGGCCATAAAGATAAGAGTGGGTGAGGGGTGGCTGGACGTGCGCTGCCCCCCAGCACCGCCTTCAGGCCTGGGCCTTTGGTATGCTCCTCCATGGAAACAATCTAATTGCTTGTAAAAACAGAATTCACTGATCCCTATGATAAACCCTCTGGTGTGGATGCATCATCTTGGGCGGTATTTCTGGTCTGTCACATACTTTAAGCTGACCTTACGTCTGTATATAGCTGAGGGCCAAGCTATTCCTTCTGATGCCCCCGAACACGAGCACGCTCATAACGGCCGAGCATACATGTGTCCTGAATGTGGCAAGAGGGGAAAGCCAACGGCAAACAACGAAGGGGTCATGTTGAAATTCCACTGTGGAATCCTCTTCTCCCCCAACATGTGCCATTTAGGGCGAGTCAGACATCTATCTACTTTGTAGATAGAGGGGTGTGGAAGAGACACAGGAGTCTATAGGAGACAGAGGAGTCTGGAGGGGACAGGGGAGTCTGGAGGAGGACAGGGGAGTCTGGAGGAGGACAGGGGAGTCTGGAGGGGGACAGGGGAGTCTGGAGGGGGACAGGGGAGTCTGGAGGGGGACAGGGGAGTCTGGAGGGGGACAGGGGAGTCTGGAGGGGGACAGAGAAATATGTCCTCCTCCAGACTCCTCTATGTACCCAGACTTAGCCCTCTCTGGTTGCATGGAGGTTCACCCTTTCCAGGGTTTGTTGGAGGCCCTCTCTCCGTGTGCCTATGCTTTCCCCTCTTTAGTTGAATGGAGGCGCCACTTTTCCAAGCTTCATAGGAGGTCCTCTCTCTGTGTGCCCATACTTAGCCCTCTCTGGTTGTATGGAGGCTCACCTTTCCAGGCTTTGTAGGAGGCCCTCTCTCCGTGTGCCCATACTTAGCCCTCTCTGGTTGAATGGAGACGCCCCTTTTCCAAGCTTTGTAGGAGGCCCTTTCTCTGTGTGCCCATCCTTGGCCCTCTCTGATTGGATAGAGGCTCACCTTTTCCAAGCTTCGTAGAAGGCCCTCTCTCTGTGTGCCCATAGTTATCCTTCTTTGGTTGGATGGAGGCCCCCCCTCTTCCATGCTTTGTAGGAGGCCTCTCCTTGTGCCCATACTTGGCCCTCTCTGGTAGGATGGAGGTGCCCCAGTTACATGCGTAATAGGAGGCCCTCTCCATGTGCCCAAACGTTCCCCTCTCTGGTTGGATGGAGGCTCCCCTTTTCCAGGCTTTGTAGGAGGCCCTCTCTCTGTGTGCCCATAGTTAGCCCTCTCTGGTTGGATGGAGGCCCCCCTCTTCCGGTTTGTAGAAGGGCCTCTCCATGTGCCCATACTTAGCCCTCTCTGGTTGAATGGAGACGCCCCTTTTCCAGGCTTTGTAGGAGGCCCTCTCTCTGTGTGCCCATAGTTAGCCCTCTCTGGTTGGATGGAGGCCCCCCTCTTCCAGGCTTTGTAGGAGGGCCTCTCTATGTACCCATAGTTAGTTCTCTCTGGTTGGATGGAGATTCCCCTTTCCAGGCTATGTAGAAGGGCATCTCTACTGTATGTACCCAAACTTATTCCTCTCTGGTTGGATGGAGGTGCCCCTTTTCCAAGCTTCATAGGAGGCCCTCTCCATGTGCCCATACTTGGCCCTCTCTGGTCGGATGGAGGTGCCCCTTTACTATGCCTTATAGGAGGCCCTCTCCATGTGCCCAAACTTTCCCCTCTCTGCTTGGATGGAGGTTCCCCCTTTTCAGGCTTTGTAGGAGGCCCTCTCTCCGTGTGCCCATACTTATTCCTCTCTGGTTGGATGGAGGCTCCCCTTTTACAAGCTTTGTAGGAGGCCCTCTCCATGTGTGCCCATACTTTCCCCTCTTTGGTTGTATGGAGGCGCCCCTTTTCCGAGGTTTTGTAGGAAGCCCTCTCTCCGTGTGCCCATACTTTCCCCTCTTTGGTTGGATGGAGGTGCCCCTTTTACAAGCTTTGAAGGAGTCCCTCTCCTTGTGCCTATATTTAGCCCTCTCTGGTTGGATGGAGACACCCCTTTCCAAGCTTTGTAGGAAGCCCTCTCCATGTGCCCATACTTTCCCCTCTCTGGTTGGATGGAGGCGCCCCTTTTCCAAGCTTTGTAGGAGGCCCTCTCCTTGTGCCCATACTTTCCCCTCTCTGGTTGGATGGAGGTGCCCCTTTTCCAAGCTTTGTAGGAGGCCCTCTCTCCATGTGCCCATACTTTCCCCTCTCTGGTTGGATGGAGGCGCCCCTTTTCCAAGCTTTGTAGGAGGCCCTCTCCTTGTGCCCATACGTTCCCCTCTTTGTTTGGGTGGAGGTGCCCCTTTTCCAAGGTTTTGTAGGAAGCCCTCTCCAGGTGCCCATACTTATTCCTCTCTGGTTGGATGGAGGTGCCCCTTTCTATGCTTTGTAGGATGCCCTCTCCAGGTGCCCAGACTTATTTCTCTCTGGTTGGATGGAGGCGCCCCCTTTCTATGCTTTGTAGGAGGCTCTGGCACTTTTGGCTTTTCCCCACTTGTTTGGGGGGAGTAATAAAGCATCTGCCTTTTTGTCTACTATCCTGTAGTGCAATCAAGAGGAATGAAGTTGCCCCAAACCCAGCAGCCGAGGTGCCCGTCCCATGTCAGACATCTCCTGGACGCCTGTCACCAGTTCGTTGCATTTCATCTTCTGTCTGAGCCTTGAACATGTCCGATCTTGTAGGGTCGTATGAAAGCCTTTGAGATCCTCCACGAGGTCACGACCCAGATCCGTCTGATTGTGGCCTCCAGCTACGGGGCCGAGATGAAGCCTGGATGAAATGGCTTCTAATGTGTCTGCAGATCATTCTCTTCTGTGATTAACATGACAGGAGCTACCTGGTCACATCACAAGTCGGTCAGAGACACCAGGGCCCCAGGGAGCAGTTCATTAAAGGGGTCCTCTGCTCACCGTCGCCTTTTGTACTATTCTGCCTGCTCTGAGTGCCAGTCATCACTGCAGCTCCTGCATTTTGCTTATGAACCAGGAGGCTCAGGATGAACAGTCGTTTCCTGCCTAATATGAGATGGTCTGTGCGGCAGGGATTTGAGGGAGGGCTCACTTATCAAAATTGTCTAATAATAGGACGGCCTGTCACCCATAGCAACCAACCAGAGCTCAGCATTCATTTCCTATTCAAGTCCCTATTGCCCATAGCGAACAGAGCTAAGCTCTAGTTTCTTATACTAGTCTCTGTCGTACATAGCAACCAACCAGAGCTCAGTTTTCATTTCCTATACTAGTCCCTATCTCCCATAGTGTCCAACCAGAGCTCAGCTTTTATCTCCTATACTAGTCTGTCGCCCATAGCAACCAACCAGAGCTCAGCATTCATTTCCTATTCAAGTCCCTATTGCCCATAGCGAACAGAGCTAAGCTCTAGTTTCTTATACTAGTCTGTCGTACATAGCAACCAACCAGAGCTCAGTTTTCATTTCCTATACTAGTCCCTATCGCCCATAGTGACCAACCAGAGCTCAGCTTTTATCTCCTATACTAGTCTGTCGCCCATAGCAACCAACCAGAGCTCAGCATTCATTTCCTATACTAGTCCCTATCGCCCATAGCAACCAGAGCTCAGCTTTCATGTCCTATACTAGTCCCTATCGCCCATAGCAACCAGAGCTCAGCTTTCATTTCGTAGACTAGGCCTAATTGCCCATAGCGACCAATCAGAGCTCAGCTTTCATTTCCTATACTAGTCCCAATTGCCCATAGCGACCAATCAGAGCTCAGCTTTCATGTCCGATACTAGTCCCTGTCGCCCATAGCAACCAACCAGAGCTCAGCTTTCATTTCCTAGACTAGTCCCTATAACCCATAGCAACCAATCAGAACTCAGCTTTCATGTCCTATACTAGTCCCTGTTGCTTATAGCAACCAGAGCTCAGCTTTCATTTCCTATACTAATCCTTATTGCCCATAGCAACCAACCAGAGCTCAGCTTTCATTTCCTATACTAATCCTTATTGCCCATAGCAACCAACCAGAGCTCAGCTTTTATCTCCTATACTAGTATGTCACCCATAGCAACCAACCAAAGCTCAGCTTTTATCTCCTATACTAGTCTGTCACCCATAGCAACCAACCAGAGCTCAGCTTTCATTACCTATACTAGTCCCTATCGCCTATAGCGACCAATCACTGCTGAGCTTTTGCTTCCTATGCTGATCTCTGTTGTTTATAGTATAGGACATGAAAACTGAGCTCTGGTTGCTATGGGCGATAGGGACTAGTATAGGACATGAAAGCTGAGCTCTGGTTGCTATGGGCGATAGGGACTAGTCTAGGACATGAAAGCTGAGCTCTGGTTGCTATGGGCGATAGGGACTAGTATAGGAGATAAAAGCTGAGCTCTGATTGGTCGCTATGGGCAATGTTATAGACACTTGTCAGTCTGCTGAATGAGTATAGATGGCAGGAATCCTGCTGTGTGGGATGTGCGGCGCCTCCTCCAGCACAGGGGCTGCGTCCCGGCAGCGATGGCCGCTCCTGCTCTGCTCACTGTGGTCCCAGGAGGCTTCGAACAGTGGTAATCCCCTGTACTGACACTACAGCCGGAGTGCTCCCATAAGAGCGGCAGCACTGACGCTACAGCCGGAGTGCTCCCATAAGAGCGGCAGCACTGACGCTACAGCCGGAGTGCTCCCATAAGAGCGGCAGCACTGACGCTACAGCCGGAGTGCTCCCATAAGAGCCGCAGCACTGACGCTACAGCCGGAGTGCTCCCATAAGAGCCGCAGCACTGACGCTACAGCCGGAGTGCTCCCATAAGAGCGGCAGCACTGACGCTACAGCCGGAGTGCTCCCATAAGAGCGGCAGCACTGACGCTACAGCCGGAGTGCTCCCATAAGAGCGGCAGCACTGACGCTACAGCCGGAGTGCTCCCATAAGAGCCGCAGCACTGACGCTACAGCCGGAGTGCTCCCATAAGAGCGGCAGCACTGACGCTACAGCCGGAGTGCTCCCATAAGAGCGGCAGCACTGACGCAACAGCCGGAGAGCTCCCAAGAGAGCTGCAGCACTGACGCTACAGCCGGAGTGCTCCCATGAGAGCGGCAGCACTGACGCTACAGCCGGAGTGCTCCCATGAGAGCGGCAGCACTGACGCTACAGCCGGGTGCTCCCATGAGAGCGGCAGCACTGACGCTACAGCCGGAGTGCTCCCATTAGAGCGGCAGCACTGACGCTACAGGCGGAGTGCTCCCATGAGAGCGACAGCACTGACGCTACAGGCGGAGTGCTCCCATAAGAGCCGCAGCACTGACGCTACAGGCGGAGTGCTCCCGTAAGAGCCGCAGCACTGACGCTACAGCCGGAGTACTCCCATAAGAGCCGCAGCACTGACGCTACAGGCGGAGTGCTCCCATGAGAGCGGCAGCACTGACGCTACCGCCGGAGTGCTCCCATGAGAGCGGCAGCACTGACGCTACAGCCGGAGTGCTCCCATGAGAGCGGCAGCACTGACGCTACAGCCGGAGTGCTCCCATGAGAGCGGCAGCACTGACGCTACAGCCGGAGTGCTCCCATGAGAGCCGCAGCACTGACGCTACAGCCGGAGTGCTCCCATGAGAGCCGCAGCACTGACGCTACAGCCGGAGTGCTCCCATGAGAGCCGCAGCACTGACGCTACAGCCGGATGCTCCCATGAGAGCGGCAGCACTGACGCTACAGCCGGAGTGCTCCCATGAGAGCGGCAGCACTGCGCTTCAGCCCGAGTGCAACCATGAGAGCGGCAGCACAGACGCTACAGCCGGAGTGCGCCCATGAGAGCGGCAGCACTGACGCTACAGGCGGAGTGCTCCCATGAGAGCGGCAGCACTGACGCTACAGGCGGAGTGCTCCCATGAGAGCGGCAGCACTGACGCTACAGGCGGAGTGCTCCCATGAGAGCGGCAGCACTGACGCTACAGGCGGAGTGCTCCCATAAGAGCCGCAGCACTGACACTACAGCCGGAGTGCTCCCATAAGAGCCGCAGCACTGACGCTACAGCCGGAGTGCTCCCATAAGAGCCGCAGCACTGACGCTACAGGCGGAGTGCTCCCATAAGAGCCGCAGCACTGACGCTACAGGCGGAGTGCTCCCATAAGAGCCGCAGCACTGACGCTACAGGCGGAGTGCTCCCATAAGAGCCGCAGCGCAGTCACATGTCACTCACACATGTGCAACCAATCACCGGCCTCAGTGGTCTGGCATGTACAGTATGTGGTGTCTGAGGCCGGTGATCGGGGAAGAGGCGGCAGCTTCGGAGGCTTGCACCAGAACTCGGTCCAACAACAGCTTTAAATCTGTTTTGTCAGAATTTTTCGGCAGTTTTGGTTGTGGATTTCGCCTGTGTCCGGCGTGGATAGAATGGCGCGCCGTTCTGCGTCCTGTGGAGGGCGGTGAGGATTTCCATTGAAAATGTGTGAGGCAGGAGCTGAGAATTCACCTTTCACCAGTAGGTGGCACCAGGAAGCTAGAATAGGACATGGAAAAAGGAAAAACCCGGGAAACTGCGGGGAAGGAGTCAGGTCAGAGAGAGGTTTGAGAGAGACAGAGAGAAGGCGCTGTTCCACGTTATCAAAAAAGGTTGGGGAAAGGCCTCAGGTCTGGTCCATCGGTGGCAGCACAAACAGCAGGACACAAGGCGATGACTTAGAGATTGAGGGGGAAACTCGCACCCCACAGGCACGGCGCCGGAGGCCGTGTCAAATCAGAGAGGTAGAGATAGGAGGGAGGGTGAGCGGCAAGGACACTCTCTGTCCGGTTGCTGATGACCCTAGTGGTTACCCTTGCGGATGTGGTGACCGCCGAGCTGATCGGTGAGCGGACGGGTTTTGTAGATGGAATTTACGTTGATTTTGGCGCCGGATACAAATAGTTTCTGCACCGAAATCTGTGAGAATGTGGAAAGGATCCGAAGCGAGGAGCGAGGACGACGGAGACAGGACCAAGGTCACATTACTCACCATTATAACCACCCCCCTCATGAAACTGCTTCAGTGGTGCAGCTCCCCCCTCACCCCCCGAAAATCCTACCGAGGCCACGACCGCCCCACCTGCCCGCGCTCCGCACCCAAAGCCACAGCTATCTCCCTCTGTCAACACAAAGTATTAGGGATTTGTCTTTGATATGAATCCAGTCTGATGATGAGGAGGATGAAGAAGAAGAAGACGAGGAGGAGAAGAGGAAGAATGAGGAGGAGGAGAAAAATGAAGAGGAGGGAGAGGGAGAAGCCATTGAAGTCTCCATTCTGTTCTGGACACAAATAATATTTAATTCTCTCTTCCAACTCTTTAAAGTAACAAAATGCCCCTATAGCATCTCCTGTATATAGTGATATGGAGCATGCTGGTATAACCTGGGCCTCTCCTGTATATAGTGATATGGAGCATGCTGGTATAACCTGGGCCTCTCCTGTATAAAGTGATATGGAGCATGCTGGTATAACCTGGGGATCTCCTGTATATAGTGATATGGAGCATGCTGGTATAACCTGGGGATCTCCTGTATATAGTGATATGGAGCATGCTGGTATATCCTGGGGATCTCCTGTATATAGTGATATGGAGCATGCTGGTATAACCTGGGGATCTCCTGTATATAGTGATATGGAGCATGCTGGTATAACCTGGGGATCTCCTGTATATAGTGATATGGAGCATGCTGGTATAACCTGGGGATCTCCTGTATATAGTGATATGGAGAAAGCTGGTATAACCTGGGGATATCGTGTATATAGTGATATGGAGATGCTGGTAAAACCTGGAGATTCCGTATTAGTGATAGGGAGCATGCTTATAACCGGGGCTCCCCCTTTATAAGTGTTGGAGTGCTGGTATAACCTGGGATCCCCTTATATGTGAATGGACATAGTTCCCAAAATTTCAAAATAAAAAAAAAAGCAGGGAATTTAGCACGCGCGCCGCGGAAAAATTTGCTGGACAGCCCATTTGTTTGTATGCCACGCCCTTCAAAAAGCCACCCCCCCACTCCCCTAACTGCATAAAGGCTTTTGGAAGAAAGCGGTAGATCCCCTTATAGCCAGGGAGTAGCCCCCCAAAAACCAGGGAGTGCCCCTTACGGGCCTAGATGCCCCTTGTAGCCAAAATAGATGCCCCCTTTTGCCGGTAGGCCAAATTTGTAGCCCCCCCGGAAGCCCCCCTTTTTTAGCCAGGTAGGTGCCCCCCCTTTTTTACCAGGAGGTGCCCCCATTGTTACCAGGTAGGTGCCCCCTTTTTTAGCCAGGGTAGGGCCCCCATTGTCACCAGGTAGGGCCCCCCTCTGTTTGCCAGGTAGTGGGCCCCCTTGTTTTCCAGGTATCCCCCATTGTTTGCCAGGTAGATTCCCCCCTGTTGCCAGGTGATGCCCCTCGTTGCCGGTGGCCCCCCTGTTGCCAGGTGTGCCCCCATCTGTTGAAAGGGAGTTTCCCCACTTTTGCCAGGTAGATGCCCCCCCGTTGCCAGGTAGTGCCCCCTCTTTAGCCAGGTGGCCCCCTCTTTTTAGCCCGGTGTTCCCCCCTGTTGCCCGGGATTGCCCCCTCTGTTAGCCGGTAGAGCCCCCTAAAGCTAAAAAAAATTAAATAATAAATCCATACCTCACCAGGGTCCTGCAGCGCGGCCGCTCCGACGATCCCCCAGCGGCGCAGGGGGAAGTGAGAGCAGCCGCGCGTCACTCCCCTGCAGCCGGCGCATTCCCCCCGGGCCCCTGATCTGTATGAAAGGCCCCACAACCGGCGCCTAAAAGGGGGAGGAGGGGGCGATCCCCCTGCCTTCTCCCGCACGTGGACCGGGGTGGGTGAGCGGCCCCGCGGCCGCTGCACCCCCTGTGGAGGGTCCCCCGGCCAAGAGTAGCGCACCCCGCTACTTGCGCCGCGGTAATTTAAAGGACCCCCGCCGGCCCCGGCGGGGGGGAGGAAAAGCCAATCCCCCCCGGAGGGCGGGAGGGGGCCCCAAAAAAGGGGACCCCCCCCGCCAAAACGGGAGGTTGGATGTATGGTATGGAGCATGGGTAAATTTCCCGGGCCCCCTCCCCGTATATAGTGATTGGGGGCATGCTGGTATAACCTGGGGGTTCCTGATATAGTGATAGGAGATGCGGTATAACCCGGGGGTTCCCGTAATAGTATAGGGCATGCTGGTATAACCTGGGGGGGTATCCTGTTTTTGTGTTATGGGGCATGGGGTAAACCTGGGGACTCCTGTATATAGTGTATGGAGCATGCTGTATAACCGGGGATCTCCTGTTAAGTATTGGAGCATGCTGGAAACCTAAAATATCTCCCGTATATAGTGATATGGGGCATTGGTAAAACTGGGGCCCTTTCCGTATATGTGGGATGGGCATCTGGTATAACCTGGGATCTCCTTTATAAAGTGATATGGAGTAGTGGTATAACCTGGGCCTCCCTGTTAAGTATATGGACATGCGGTATAACCTGGGGATTCCTGTTTAGTGATATGGGCATTTGGGATAACCCCGGGATTCCCTGTAAAAAATTTTTGTGATTTGGGCATTTCTGGTTTAACCCCCGGGGATCTCTGATATAGTGATATGGGGGCAGTGGGATAACCTGGGGTTCCTTATATAGTGAATGGAGCATGCCCGGTATAACCTGGGGGTCTCCCGTATATGTGATATGGAGCTGCTGGTAAACCTGGGGATCTCCTGTATATAGTGATATGGAGGGATGCTGGTATAACCTGGGGATCTCCTGTATATGTGATATGGAGATGCTTTCTATAAAGGTCCTCCTGTAAATTTTTGATAGGAGCATGCTGGATATCTGGAACCTGTATATGTGATATGGAGATGCTGGTATTCCTGGGGATCTCCCTTATATAGTGAAAGGGGCATGTGCATAACCCGGGCTCCTCCTGATATATGATATGGAGATGCTGGTTTTTCCTGGGGGGAAAATTTTGTATATAGTGATATGGAGCAGCTGGTAAAACCTGGGGGCTCCCCTTTTATAGTGGTAGGACATGAGTTAACCTGGGGATCCCTGTATTTGGATATGGAGTAGCGGTATAACCTGGGGCCTTTGTTATAGTGACAAAAGGGCATAATGGATAACCTGGGGGGTCCCTGTTTTTAGTGATATGGAGCATGTGGGATAACCCGGGCCTTTCCCGTTATATGTATGGAGCTGCTGGTATAACCGGGGATCCTGTTATAGTAATGGGGTAGGGTTTAACCGGGCCCTTTTTATAAAGTGATTTGGGCATGCTGGGATAACCTGGGTTCTCCCGTATAATTTATATGGGGCAAAAAGGTTTCCTGGGGATTCCTGATATAGTGATTGGGCAAAAACTGGTTTTAAACCGGGGATTTCCCGATATAGTGATTGGAGCAAAGCTGGGGTAACCTGGGCCCCCCCTGTAATAGTGATATGAAGCATGCTGGGTAAACCGGGGGTCTCCTATTAGTGATATGGAGCTGCTGGTTTTAACCTGGGGGTCTCCTGATATAGGATATGGAGCATGCTGGTATAACCGGGGATTCCCATATAGTAATGGAGCATGTGGTATAACCGGAATTCCTGTATTATTTATTTGGAGCATGTGGGTAACCTGGGCCCTCCTGTAATAGGGTATGGACAGTGGTTAAAACCTGGGCTCCCGTATATAGTGATATGGAGCATGCTGGGATAAACCGGGATTCCTGTATATTTATATGGGGCTGTGGTTTAACCTGGGGATTCCTGTTTTAAAATTTGGATATGGAGCTGCTGGTATAACCGGGCCCCTCCGTATATAGGATATGGGATTGGGGATAACCTGGGGATTTTCCTGTATATATGATTGGAGCACGTGGTTTTTTCCCGGGAATAACCCGTATATAGTGATATGGAGATGTGGTATACCTGGGGACTCCTGTATAAGTGGTATGGGGCATGCTGGTAAACCCCGGGGATAAACCGTATTAGTGGGGTGGACATGTGGTATAACCTGGGGTCCTTATATAGTGGTATGGAGATGCTGCTATAACTGGGCCTCCCCTGTTTTATAGGGATTGGGGATGTGGGGATAAAACCGGGGGATTCCCCGTTATAGTGATTTTGGGGAAACTAGTATAAACCGGGGATTCCTATATAGTGTTTGGGGCATAGGATAATGGGGATCTCCTGTATTAGTGATAGGAGCATGCTGGGTTAACCCCGGGGGCCCCCCTGTATTAGTGTATGGAGGATGTGGTATAAAATGGGGATCTCTGATATAGTGATATGGAGCATGCTGGTTTTAACCTGGGGACCCCTTTTTAGTGATAGGGCATGCTGGTATAACCTGGAGATCTCCTGTATATAGTGATATGGAGCATGCTGGTATAACCTGGGGATCTCCTGTACAGAAATGGAGCACTACAGCCTGTGCCACCATAAGTGCTGCAGCGCAGTCACATGTGCAGCCAATCACCGGCCTCAGCGGTCTGGCGTGTTCGGCACGTGATGACTGAGGCTGGTGGTCGGCTGTACTTGTGACCTCACGGACGGGGGAGCGGTGGTAGCTTCGGAGGTTTGTGGCAGAACTCGGCCTCTAAGGACCAACGACTCCAACGACCTTAAATCTGTTGGTGACTGAATTTTTCTGCAGTTTTGGATGTGGATTTCGCCCCTTTAGTCTGCGTGCGGCGTGGATACAGTGGCACGTCGTTCTGCCTCCTGTTTTACTCCAAAGATTATACAGCGATCAGAGGTTTTGTCCTTTTCCTGGAGCTTCTCTGGTTTTTTTTTGGTATTCCTCTGCAGTTCCTCAGGGTTTCCTGTTGGGTTGCTCTGGGTTTCCTCAGGGCTTTTTTGGGTTCCTTTGCAGTTCTTCAGGGTTTCCTCTTCAGCAGCTTTAGGGTGCCGTAGTAGTTCCTCCATGGTGCCTCATGGATATTTTAGTATTTCTCTGCAGGTCCTCAAGGTTTCCTCTTGGGTTGCTTTGGGTTTCGTCAGGGCTTTCTGTGGTTCCTTTGCAGGTCCTCAGGGTTTCCTCTTAGCAGCCTTAGGGTTCCTTAGTAGTTCCTCTACGGTGCCTCATGGATATTTTGGTATTTCTTTGCAGTTTCTCAGGGTTTCCTCTTTGATTGCTCTGGGGTTCCTAAAGGCTTTTTTGTGGTTCCTTTGCAGGTCCTCAGGGTTTCCTCTTTGGTTGCTCTGGGCTGCCTCATGGATATTTTGGTATTTCTCTGCAGGTCCTCAGGGGTTCCTCTGGGTTTCGTCAGGGCTTTTTTGTGGTTCCTTTGCAGTTCCTCAGGATTTCCTCTTGGGTTCCTCAGGGCTTTTTTGGAGTTCCTTTGCAGTTCCTCTTGGGTTGCTCTGGGGTTCTTCATGGCTTTTTTGTGGTTCCTTTGCAGGTCCTCAGGGGTTCCTCTTGGGTTGCTCTGGGGTGCCTCATGGATATTTTGGTATTTCTCTTCAGGTCCTCAGGGCTTCCTCTTGGGTTGCTCTGGGGCTCCTTAGGGCTTCTTCTGGGGCTCCTCAGGACCTTTATCCTCCTTGTTGAGGGTCAGTGGAGCTGTTCCTGTTTCTCTCTGTAGATTATACAGCTATCAGAGGTTATGTCCTCGTTGGTTTTGATGAGCTGTTTGTTTCTGATATAATCCCAGTCTGCTCCCGTCCTCAGGTCTTCATCATTCCTCCTGAGAGCCGGTGGTTTTTGATATGATCATTTACGAGCAACCCCATCATTATAATAGTGAGGGCAGATCCCGGCTACAATTATAGGATGACAGACCCTGTTATTTTCTCTCTCACCCTTTGCAAAATATCATGGCAGAATCCTCTAAATTGTTGGTTGAACAGATGAGCTTTGTGTGTCGGGTAAGTCAGATGGAATCTCTGCCGACCTCTCGTGTGGGTCACAGGTGATCTCACTCGGGTGCATGTAACAAGGGTTCATAGAAATGTTTTAATTATAGTATCCAGGCGAGAGGAGCGGGGGCATGGATTGCCAAAAAAACTCCCATGAACGTGAAGTTGTTGCCGGCTCGGGAGCTACAGTGGCGGTGGTCATAGTGGCTGATGCTCAAATGATGAGGAGACACCACTGAGAAGGGTCACCTGTCACTATGTTATTGATTGCACTTGGTGCTCATGTGCTCATAACAGCATCACAGCAGGACCCCCCCGTTCAAAAAACGATACCTCAAAAAATAGATCTGTCCCAAAAAAGAAAGATTCCGTATAAATCTTTCTTTTTATTTATAAAAATAGCATAATAATAACGTAACTTTACCCAAAATTTTCAAACCGTACCTGTGTACAAAAAAAAAAGCCAGGCATTTGCTGAAATTCAGCGAGTCCCTTTTCCGGAAGGAATAAGAAGAAAGCCACCAGCCAAACGGGGAATAGAACTTAGCCCAAGCCGTTGCTACGGAGTAGCTGCATAGGGCCCGATCCCCGGGAACTTTTCGGAGGACACCTGAAAAAGGACGGTCCTCCAACTCGCTTGAGGGGCCCTATAAAAGCTACTCACTAGCAAAGGCTTGGGCAAGTTCTATTCCTGTTTGGTTTTGGTGGCATGCCATCTTATTCCCTTTTCCCAAAAGGGACTCGCTGAAACACAAGTGCTCTGATGTTTCTATTTATGTACACAAGGACGGGTTTTGAAAATTTTGGCGTAAGATACGTTATATATCTATGCTATTTATTAATAAATAAATAATGAAGAAAGAGTTTATACGTGTATCGTTCATTTTCTGGACAGCATCTATTTTTTGAGGTAAGGGTCACCTGTCCCCTGCCGGCAGGATAACCCTCTGGTTCTGATGATCAGGTTGTTTACGAGTCCTGTGTTGGCCGGACCCTAATGCACCAGCAAAGCACTTGTTACTTGCTCCTGATTGTGACTCCTGATTCTACACAGTTGTTTCCTATGGGCTTATTGAGGTTTGCCATATAAACCCGCTCTCAGTCAGCGCCACCGAGTCAACCTAGTCCTGGTTCTTTCAGGTCCTGCATCTTGTGGACTCTGAATCATCGTTCCCGCTCCGCTCTGGTGTCCGGGCAGGTCCCGCTCTGGTGTCCGTGTCCCCGCTCCGCTCGTCCCCGCTCCTCTCTGGTGTCCGCGTCCCCGCTCCTCTCCGGTGTCCGCGTCCCCGCTCCTCTCTGGTGTCCGCGTCCCCGCTCCTCTCTGGTGTCCGCGTCCCCGCTCCTCTCTGGTGTCCGCGTCCCCGCTCCTCTCTGGTGTCCGCGTCCCCGCTCCTCTCTGGTGTCCGCGTCCCCGCTCCGCTCTGGTGTCCGCGTCCCCGCTCCGCTCTGGTGTCCGCGTCCCCGCTCCGCGCTGGTGTCCGCGTCCCCGCTGCGCTCTGGTGCCCATGTCCCCGCTTTGTTCTGGTGTCCGAGTGGGTTGCTGTTGCTACTTTGGTGTCCAAGTTCCCGCTCCGCTCCGATGTCCGCGTTTCCGCTCCGCTCCGGTGTCCGGGGGATCTCACCAATGGGTGGACTTGGCCCCTCTACTTGGGATGTCTTTGCTTCAGACTATTGCACATGATCTGGGTAACCAAAAAAAACACAACAGGAGGACGCGCCACTCTCCTCGGAGTGTTATTCATAGTGTACAACCATAATTTGAGCAAGAGGTTCATGCTCTTGATGGATGTACTGCAGGTCTGTGGTGATCGATAGTGGTCGGTGATGGTTGGTAATGGTCAGTTTTGTTCAGTGGTGGCTGGTGATGGTCGGTAGCGGTGATCGTGATGGTTCTTGTCTGTGATGACTGGTGATAGCTGGTGGTGGTTAATGATGGCTGGTGGTGGTCAGTGATAGTCAATGATTCTCGGTGATGGTGTTTGGTTGTTGGTGGTCATTGATGGCAAATGGTGGTCGATGATGGTGGATGATGGTCTATGATGGTGTTGGTGATAGTCTGTGCTGGTGTTTGATGGCGGGTGGTGGTGTCAGTGATGGTGCTGGAAGGTCGGTGGTAGCCAGTGATGGTTGGTGATGGTCTGTGATGGTGTTTGATGACTGGTGGTAGCCATGACGGTTGGTGGTGGTCTGCAATGGTGTTTGATGGTGGTGTCAGTGATGGTGTTTGATGACTGGTGGTAACCATGATGGTTGGTGGTGGTCTATGATGGTGTTTGATGGTGGTGTCAGTGATGGTGCTGGATGGTCGGTGGTAGCCGGTGATGGTTGGTGGTGGTCTCTGATGGTCGATAGTGGTTGACAATTCTGGGTGGAGGTTGGTGGTGTTTGAAGCTACATAGGGCAAAAAGCTAAAATAATCAGTCTAGAACTACAGAATGTGAAATTCTGCTGTCGGCCCCATGCACTCCCGTCTCGTGGAATGAGAGCAGTTTCTTCAGTCGATTTGACTTGTGTAAGTTTTCTGCGCGCTTCACTCGTCAGTGAGGCAGATGACCCCAAGGGAGAGGTCACGCTCACTTTAATTTAAATGTACGAGAAATCTCCCCAGACAAGAGGCCGATTGTCCTGGTGCAATAACGCTGCCGCTCCCGAGAGCAGGAGTCATCAGTGATTCCCCCCAGGACGTCATCACCCAGGACTGTAACAATAGGATTCTGTGCCGTTACATCATCCCCTACTGATGAGAAGCCTCTGACCCACCGGGACACCCCAGGCACTTCTGTGTCGCAGGTCAGGCAGCCGGTCACCGCACACGCCTCTCTGTACCACCGGCCGCTGGACAAGGTGGCAGAATGAGGACTCACCTGCAGCCCAAACCTTTCTAGTGACTCCAGGGCGTCAGCAGAGACTAATGGTATCCAACAAAAACACTATGGAGGACAAGAGAGATTGTCCTTGAATCGTTCTCTAGAACTGCCCCTAATGCTCATGCTAATAAGAGATCCCACTCACCCTATCTGCCACTGGAACATACTCTAAGATATCCCTAAGCTACAACTGATCCTGAACTTACTGCTAGCGGTCTCCTGTATAGTAGGGCTAGCAGTTCCTCTATATCAGGGCTAGCGGAACTATCTATGTCAGGACTGGGATTCTGGAGAAGGGACAGATACATTTTCTAGAGTAAATAATATATCAAGTTTAGTGACTGGGATTCTTGAGAAGTTACTGGCACAATTTCTAGATGTAATAATAACAATTTAATAGTGACCATTATTCTGGAGAAGGGTCTGTAGACATTTCTAGATGTAATAATAAAACAAGTTATAGTGACCCCGTGATTTCAGGAGAAGGGACTGGATACATTTTCAAGATAAATTAAAAAAAACCATTTAAAGTGAACCCGGTATTCTGGAGTAAGGGTCTGGATACATATTCTAGATGACAAAAACGAACAATTTAAGTGGACCAGTGCGGGATTCTGGATAAGGGTCTGGAAAACAAATCTAATGTAACATGCTAATAAATATAGTGACACGTTTAATTCAGTAAAGTGGGTCTTGTAAACAATTCTAGGTAAAAAATCACAAGTTTATATTGACAGGGATACTTCTAGAAGGGGGGTCTGGAATACATATCAAGATGTAAAAATATAAACAAAATAAAGTGACCCCCGGATCTGGAGAATGGTCGCTGGATACAATTCTAGATGAAATAATATAACGAGGTATATAGGACTGTGATTCAGGAGAAGGGTCTGGATACATTATCTAGATGAATAATATAACAATTATAGTGACCAGGTTCAGGAGAAGTGTCTTGAGACATTTCAAGATGTACTAATATAACAAGTATATTTTATTTTTATAAATATATGATAATTTTTATATTTTTTTTATAATTAAATATAATTTAATTTTTTGTTATTTTTTATATTTTTGATTTATTTATTTTTATATTTATATTTGTTTTTATTTAAATATTTTAATAATTTTTTTTTTTTTTAATTTTTTTTTATTTTTTTTTTTTTGTTTTAATTTTTTATTTTGTTTTTTTTTTTAATATTGTGTATTTTTTTTTTTTTTATTATATTTTTATTTTTTTTTTTTTTTTATATTTTTTATATTTAATTTTAGGTGACTGCTAGTGATTCTGTGAGAAGGGTCCCTGTATACATATTCTAGATGTAATAAATAAACAAGTTAAAGTGACTGGGAATCAGGAGAAGGGATCATGATACATTACTAGAGTAAAAAAATAACTTTAATTTACCAGTAAATCTGGATAAGTGATCCTGTATACATTTCTAGATGTAATACTAATAACAATTTACAGTGACCCCAGGATTCTGGAGAAGGGTCCAGGAAACATATCTAGCTGTAATAATATACAAGTTATAGTGACCCCCCGTGAAACAGTGATAAGTGTTCCCCCACTGTAAACATTTCTAGATATAATAATATAACGTATTATAGTTGACCGCAGGATTTCTGGAGAAGGATCTGGATACATATTTAGATTAATAAATATGAACAAGATACAGTGACCATTGATTCCTGTAGAAGGGACAGGAAACATTGTCTAGATGTAATAAAATAACAAGTTATAGTGAACAGGATTCTGGAAAGTGGTCAGGTATACATATCAAGATGATAATAATATAACATGTTAAAGTTACCTTGGATATCTGGAGAAGGGACCTGGAACAAATTCTATATGTAAATAATAGACAAGTTTAAAGGTTGACCTATGGTATTTCTGGAGAAGGGACTGGATACATTTCTAGATGTAATATATAACAAGATTAAAAGATACCAGTGAATACTGGAGAAGGGTCTGAAAACAATCTAGATTTAAAATAATATAACAAGTTATAGTGGAACCGGGAATATCAGGAGAGGGACTGGATACATTTCTAGATGGAAATAAATAACAAGTTATATGTTATTACCTAGGATTCTTCAGGATAAGGGGTCAGTATCATTTAACTATATTTTAATAATAATAACAAGTAATAGATACCAGGATTCAGGAGAAGGGTCTGTGGAACATATCTAGATGGAATAATATAACAAGTTATAGTGACCCTGGATACTTGTAGAGAGGGTTCCATGTAACATTTTCTATATGGTAATATAAAAACAGTTTCTAGTAGGGACACCCGGTATACCCTGGAGAAGAGTCGTAACATTTCAATATGGAATAATATAACAAGTTAAGGTGTACCATTATACTGGAGAAGGGTCTGGAGACATTTCTAGATGTATTGCTATTGTCAACGTATCCGGCCTTATTATTAGTATTGATAAATGAGACCTATTGTGCATATAGATCCGGGGACGTCACCCGACCTAATATCTGCACCGAGAAAGCGTTCGCTTACTCCTTCAAACTCCATGCTTGCAAGCGCGGCATTTGTATGAGAACATGACACGGACTGCTGGAGGCAGATAGGCTTTAGAATTTGTTTCAGTTCTTTGCAGGCACGGACCGTACACGCTGAAAAATACTCAAGTAAAATCAACGCCATCTGAATGACGACGCTGATTTTACATTGTAGTCAATGAGAAGAGTCCTACAGATGTATTTCAGGAAGAAAGACAAAGAAATAGTTAGAAACAATAGCTGAAGGGTGGGCTCCAAAAATCAACCAAGACCTAATTGTGGGATGTGCGTGGTGCCTCCAGGAATAAACTCCTCTGGCCCAAGATGACCCAAAAAATCTAATTTACTAGTGGAACCAAGAGTTAACGGCATTGGTGGACAACAAAAAGAACTCCACTGGTGAGTTCCAAAGAAATAACCACCTCATTGTGTGCCCCCAGGAATCATCTCCACTGTTAGTCCCCAAGAATTATCTCCACTGGTGGGTCCCAAGAATCATCTCTACTGGTGGTCCCCAAGAATCATCTCTACTGGTGGTCCCCCATATGTAAATATCCACCACTGTTGGTCCCAAGAATCATCTCTACTGGTGGTCCCCAAGAATCATCTCTACTGGTGGTCCCCAAGAATTATCTCTACTGGTAGGCCAAAGATTCATCTCCACTATTGGGCCCCAAGAAACATCTCTACTGTTGGATCCCCCAAATCAACTCTGTGGAGACCCCAATAAGAACTTAGTTGGTCACAAAAATCAACTCCACTGGTGGACCCCAAGAACCAACTCCACTGGTGGCCTCAAGAATCATCTCACCTTGCATGCCCCCAGAATCAACTCTACTGGTGGGCCACAAGAATCAATTCTATTGGTGGTGCCCAAGAATCAACTACACTATAGAGCCCAAGAAATAGCTCCACCGGTGGGCCCGAAGTATCAACTCCACTGATGAGCCAAGGAATCAACCCCACTGGAGGGTCCCAGATAATCAACCCCACTGTTGGTCCCCAAGAATCAACTACCAGCTGGTGGTGCCTCAGAAATAACTCCACTAGGTGTGGTCCCAAGAATCAACTCCCACTGGTTGGTCCCATAGAATCAACTCACTAGGAGGTTTGCCCAAGAAAATCAACTCCACTGGTGGGCCCCAAGAATCAACTCCACTGAGGTCCCCAGACTCCACACCCACACTGGCGTCCCGCAAGAATCGACTCCACTTGATTGTGGCCACGACGAGACGACTCCCACTGGTTGGGCCCCAAGAATCCACTGCACAGGAGAGGCCTCAGAATCAACTAACTTACTGGTTGTGCCTCCAAGAATAACGTTCCACTGTGTCCTCCCCCAAAAAACAATTCCTAATGGGAACCTCGATGTATCATAATACACTGGATGGGGGCCCGAAAAACAATTCCCAGGAGGACCCACCAAGAAACAACCCCCACAGGTGGGACTTCAAGAGACAACGACTCACTGGTGGGAGGGCCTCAAGAGTCAACTTTCCACATGATGATTGACCTCGAAGATCAACTCCACTGGTGGGTCTTAAGAATCAACTCCACTGGTGGGCCTCAAGAACCAACTCCTCTGGTGAGCTTCATGAATCTGCTACACTGGTGGGCCCCGAGAATCAACTCTACTAGGGGGCCTAAGAAATGGCTCCACTGGTAGGCCACAAGAATCAACCCTACTGGTGGGCATCAAGAATCGCCTCTACTGGTGGTCCCCAAGAATCCTCTCCAATGGGTTTCCTCAAGAATAAACTCCTGTATTGAGACCCATGAATCTGCTTCACTGGTGGGCCCAATAATCAACTTCACTGGTGGGCCCCAAGAACACCTCCACAGAGGGAACTCACCAACATCAAACAACTAGGAGGCCTCAAGAATCAACTCCACTGTGGGGCCCTCAATAATCACCTCCACTGGGTTACCCAATAATCCACTTCCACTGGAATGGCCCCCAAGTAGCATTTCCACGGAGGGTCCTAAGAATCAACTACACCTGGAGGCCCCAAGAAATATCGACCACTGGTGTCCCATACAACGAAGGGCAAGATATTATCTCCACAGGTGTGCCCCAGGAATCACCTCCACTGGTGGCCCCAGGAATCACCTCCAGCAGGGCCCCAAGAAACATCTCCACTGAGGGCCCCAAATAAACACTCCGCTGGGTGGGCCCCAAGAATCTTCTCCGCAGGTAGGGCCCCAAGAACATCTCCACTGGTGGGCCCCAAGAATCATCTCCACATGGTGGGCCCCCAAGAGTCATCTTTCCCACTTGTGTGGGCCCCAAGATTCCATCTTCACTGTGTGTGCCCCAAGAATCATCTCCACTGGAGGGGGGGCCCCAAGAATCAACTCCACTGGTGGGCCCCAAGAATCAACTCCACTGGTGGGCCCCACGAATCATTCCCCTGTGTGGGACCCCAAGAATCATTCCACTGGTGCCCCAGGAATCATCTCCACTGGAGGCCCCAGGAAATGCATCTTCCGACTGTTGGCCCCAGTAATCACCTCAACTGGTGGCCCCAGAATCATCTTTTTATTTTTACTGGTATGCCCCAAGAAAAAACAACACGTGGGCCTCCAAGAATCAACCCACACTCATTGGCCTCCAGAATCACCTCACCCAAGGTTGACCCAGTAATCATCAATAACAGGTTAGGCCCCCAGGAAAATCCAACTCCACTGTTGGCCCAGGTAATCACCCTACCACTGGTGGCCCCAGGAAATCACCCTCCAACAGGTGGCCCCCCAGAGAACACCCACCACATGAGGCCCCCAGTAATCATCAATTAACTGTGAGGCCCCAAGATTAACTCCACTTGGATGGGTCCCAAGAACTCATCAACCTCACAAGTGGCCACCAAGAATCACCTCTCACCTGGATTGGCCCCAGTGAATCATCTTCACCTGGTGAGGGGCCCCAGAATATCTCCACTTGGTGAAGGCCCCCAAGAATCATCCCTCCACTGAGAGGCCACCAAGAATCAATCTCGCACTTGTGAGTTGCCTCCCAAGATTCTAAAACATCCACTGGTGGCCCCAGGAAAACATCTCCACATCGGTGGCTCTCCAATGAAACATGCTCCAGCTGGTGGGGGCCAAGAAAACATCTCCCTTGGTAGGGCCCCAAGAATCACTTCACATGGTGCCTCAAGAATCAGACTGCACAGGGATGCCTCAAGAAAAAGTCCACAGTAGCCCCCAAAAATCAATTCCATTGTGGGAACTTTGTATCAAATACACAGAGGCCCAAAAATCAATTCCTGCTGGTGGAAACCCCAAGAATCAACCCCACTGGCTTGTGGCAATCAAGAATCAACTCCATTGTTGTCCTCAAGAATCAAACTTACCACTGAGGTGGTTCAAAAGAATCAACTCCACTGTTGGCCTCAATAACCAACACCTCTGTTGAGCTTTAAAGAAAATCAGCAACACTGGTGGGTGCCCCTAGAATCAATCTGCAAGGTCCCCCAAGAATCAACTTCAACCGGTGGGGGCCCCAAAATCAACTCCACTGGTGGACCCCAAGAATCAAACTCCTCTTGTGGGCTCCAAGAATCAACTCCCACTGAGGGCCCCCAAGAATCAACCTCAAGCAGGGGTCCTAAGAAAAGGCTCCACTGTAGGCCACAAGGAATCAAGAAACCCAACTGGGGTCATCAAGAATCGCTTTCTAACGGGTGGTCCCCAAGAATCCTCTCCAATGGGTTTCCTCAAGAATAAACTCCTGTATTGAGACCCATGAATCTGCTTCACTGGTGGGCCCCAAGAATCAACTTCACCTGTGTGGGCCCCAAGAGAATCAAACTCCACTCGAGGTACTCACACATCAACAACTTGGGAGGCCATCAAGGATATCAACTCCACTGGTGGCCTTCATAATCAACTCCATTGGGTGACGCCATGAATGCGAATCTCCAGCTGGTAGGCCCCCAAGTATCATTTCCACTGGTGTGGGCCTAAGAATCATCTTACAACACTGGTGGCGCCCCAAAGAATTAACTCCACTGGTGGCCCTCCAAGAATTATCCCACTGGTATGCCACCAAAAAAATAATCTCCACTGTAGGCCCCATGAGTCACCACCACTGGTGGCCCCAGGAATCACCTCCACTTGTCGGCCCCAAGACACAACTCCACTGGTGGTCCCCCAAGAAACACCTCCGCTGGTGGGCCCCAAGATCATCACCACTCACTGGTGGCCCCCAAGATCATCTCCAATGGTGGCCCCACAGGAATCATCTCCACAGGTGGGCCCCGGAATCCTCTCCACTGGTGGCCCCAGGAATCAACTCCACTGGTGGCCCCCAGGAATCATCACCACTGTGAGTGCCTCCCAAGAATCATCTCCACTGGTGTCCTCAAGACTTATCACCACTGGTGCACACCAAGAATTATCCTCCACCAGGTGAGGCCCCAAGAATTTAACTCACTGGTGGTCCCCAAAGAATTATCTCCACTGGTGGGCCCCAAGTATTATCTCCACTGTTGTGGACCCCATAGAATTATCTTCCACTGTGGGCCCCAAGAGTTATCACCACTGGTGGGCCCCAAGAAATATCCTTCCTCCACTGTGTAGGGCCCCAAGATCATCTCCACTGGTGGCCTCCAAAATCATCCTCCACCTGTGGCCTCCAAGAATCATCCCTCACAGGTGGCCTCCAAGAATCATCACCACTGGTGGCCTCCAAGAAATCATGACCACTGGTGGCCCCAAGAATATAATCTCCACTGGTGGGCCCCAAGAATCAACATCACTGGTGGGCCCCAAAAATTATCTTCACTGGTGGGCCCCCAAGAATTATCTCCACTGTGTGGGGGCCCCAAGGAATATCTCCACTGTGGTGTTTCTCGCAATAAAAAACCTCCACTAGGTGGGCCCCAAGAATTACAATTCCACTGGTGGATCCCCAAGAAATTAACTCCACTGTGTGCACCATAGAATTATCCTCCCCTGGTTGCTCTCAAGATTATCTCCACTGGTGGGCCCTTGGCGCCTCAGTCTAACACTGTGTACAGACAAAAGGGAAATAATACCTGGTTGATCTGTTGATAAATTTAGAGGATACAATGTTTCAGTTAAAGTAACACACAAAACAGAGTCTTTCTATTGACACTTTGTGGAGTAAAGGATTAGTGACCCTGGGAGTGACGAGTCCTCCCACGCGGGCCCACATACCACACTGGCCCCTCCGAGCATGCACCTCCAATCGGTAGTAAATTGTGTGTGTATTCACTATTATGGAATTGATATGTGATAATAAGAATAACCCTTCGTTCCCGATTTGCATGCGCCCCCGGCCCCGAAACATTGTGTGCGCGGCGCGCTGGTCCCCGGGAGGCGCCATGTTCCAAGTCACCTGGATGTATAATAGAGCAGTGTCGGGCCTGGCTCTGTGGTGGGGTACATTGGTGCTTGCCAAAATAGGATGAGGCGGCAGCCAGTAAAACCTGACTCTGTGCCCTCCCGCCGTCTATACAGCACAGGACCTAATCGGGCTTCTGCAGATCACTGCGCAAAGCCCTCTCAGCGTCGCTTTTTTTTTTTCGGGGATTTGTGTTACAGTGAACAGATCTAGATAAAGGCGTCAGCTGGTCGCTGCCTTGAAAATAATCACATTATGAAAGATTTTGTGGAAAATATCCACTGAGAAAAGGCAAGTAATAATGATGGCCATTGTGCGTAGGCGCGAAGGCGAGCCTTCCCAGGGACCCGCCCACCGGCAGCACCCGCTTTGTCTATTAACCCTTTACACATGACAAAATAAAATTTAGCTTTCCACTAAAAAAAGCCATTAATTCACTAATCACCCCCGGGCCCTCGCTCTGCCCAGAGAAGCTCAAACACCCTGATAGTAGCATCAATCCCACCTCGGGCCATGTATGGACTACTGACCACCGCCCAACAATATAGGAGCCCCCCTCAGCGTGACACCAGATTATCTCAGCTCTATCTATCTATCTATCTATCTATCTATCTATCTAACTCAAATCTATCTATCTATCTATCTATCTATCTATCAATCTCATATCTAACTCATATTCTATCTATCCCATATCTATCTCATATCTATCTAACTCATATAACATCTATCTTGTCCTAATTTTCATATCATTTATCTATCTCATATCAAACTAACTAACTATCTATCTATCAAATCTATCTATTCACATATCTTAACTATCTCTATCTAACAATCCCATAAACTATCTCAAATCTATCTATCACAATACTTAACAAACTATCGATCTATTTCATATCTATTTATCTATCTCATATCTATTCTCATATTTAACTATCTAACTAATCAATCTCAAATCTAACTATACTATCTATCTAATCAAACAATTAACTATCTATCTCCTATCTATTTATCTATCAATCTCTCCTCCTATCTATCCATCATTCTTTCCAACTTTCTATCTATCTATCTATATCAATCTAACTCTCTATCAACACCTATCTAATCTCCTATCTATCTCCTATATTATCAAACACATATCTAACTTCCTATCTAACAAACTAAAATAGAAAAATCCACAGCACTCCCAAATTGAGGGTAAAAAAGAGAACACCTGAGCTTTTTTTTCACCCATCAAGGCAACATTTCAGTCTCAACAATAGAGCCTTTTCTCACATGGAGTATAAACATCACATAGGATGTAATTTATACCAATACATAATTAACATATACAATTAATCATTAGTGAAAAAACAATCAAATATAAATTACATTAGTACAAATTTTAACAATATCAAATATCTTATTCAATAAGTGACAAAACTATCAACCAAGTGCAAAAAATGTTAATTATTCCATTACAAATATATGTGATATACAACATAATATAATTGAACAATTGATAACAAATGTGAAATCAGTGATTAAAAGTGATTAAAAATGTCATAGAAAAACACTCCACCCAGGACACAACCCAAAAAAAGCAGTCTACGCACAGCCGTTAAAGTGCGCATGTCTAATTAGAAGGACATACCCCACCCCCTACCACAAAAGACAAAAAAAAATATTATGCGCATGCGCAACTAGGCGCCCATGGCGCACAAAAATGCCGACCCCATCAAGCCTAAACCCCAATACACACCGGGGACCTTTAAAAACAACAAAATAAACCCGGGGGAGGGTTTAGCAACAGGACTTTGCTTCCACAACCACAAGGGAAGGGGGGGACGAAAGAAAAGACGCTCAAAAAAACAAGTCCAAGAAAAAGAGATAGTGCAATCACCCAGGTAATTCTCAAAAAGAAATGTGGTAAATATTTTTTCAGCATATTACTGATAGAACCCTTAAATTACTTACAAGGGTTATCTTTTTTGTCCACTAAAAAAAAGGACTATTTCAATAAATTTTAATCTTTTTTTTTCGAATTTGAAATTGAAGGTGGGGTTTCCCACACTAGAAAAAAACATTTTTTCTACGAGTTACCACAATCTTTTAGCTACGATTTTAGTGAATATTTTTTACAGGCAAAGAGTAATTTTTTTTCCTCAAATTATGTCTCCTGCTATTTTCTACTTTTTTGGGAAATTTGGGTTTGGGAAGGGTAAACAACTTAGTATCAGATAGGGGGATTTTACACCAAATATTACACGCTGAATTGAAACTCAGAAATTTAACAAGAGTCAAATTTTAAAAATTAAAAAACCGAGACAAAGGGGGAGCGGTTGTTTTGGTAAAGGGGGAAAAAATTTTGTACCCATTTATTTTTTTTTTGGGAAAACTGCGTCTATTTAAAGTCGGGGGGGCCGGGGGGGCCCCCCTTACTCTATTAAATCCGCCGCCCCGCCAGGTGTGGGGGCCCTGCGGGGGTCGCCAAAAAAATCGCCGCCCGAGCTAGGCACCACAGGGGAAAATTCCCTGCGCCCGCCATTGTGTTACTTATGCGGACCCAAAACTGGAACACGAAAACATTTAGAGTCGGTTTCGGGGTATAATCAAAAAATCGCCTTTTTAAAAAAAGGGGTTTTTAAAATTCCCGGAAAAAGCGAACCCAAAAAAAAAAAAAATACATAAACAAAATCACTTTTCCATAAACCGGCCAATCAAATAGGAGCGACAGTGAACCATTAAAACCTATGGAGAACTATTGACAATCAAACAAAGGGGGACGTTCAAAATACAGTAAAAATGCAAATAAGGGTGATTGGTTTTTGGGACGGGGGGGTTGGCTACTCAGCCAATCAGAGCGCGAGCTACCCCCATTTTATCTAGGAAAGATCGGGCCCCTGCAATCCGGGCCCCTCGCGCCCTGCGGGCATGGAGTATGAATAAAAAAAAAACATTTTTAAATTTAAATGTCAAATATTCTCTGAAAAAGGCTGAAACCCATAAAAAAAAATCAATTCAATCCCAAAAACGCAATTTGCCCGGGG